>CABFPE010000550.1:382468-408508 GCA_900660155.1 Hofstenia miamia | reverse complement strand
CGAATTCATAAATAAGTATAATTAAAATAGTAATTATAATTATATATGCATCTATATACATATATATATATATATATATATATATATATATATATTTACATAATCTGAAATTTTTGTCAAAAATTCAATAACTGAACTCAAATTTATGCAACAACTAATTCTCTAACTAAATCCTAAATAAAGATCAATAGAGATCAAAGCTATTTAAAGTGTCACAAAATTGTACAGCATGTATTACAACTTAAAAAATCACATTTGTTATGTTCTACTCAAATCAAAATCTATTATTGGAGCTATTTTGCATTAATGCCTTCACTAGCTAAGAAATATTAATATTTTCTGTCAGAAGTTTGTCATATTAATTAAATAAGATTTGGATTTCAGTTTAATTTCCTCAAGTCTTTGCCTGCTACTGAGGTTTATGGTGGATAATCGCTCCTACCATTTTTAATTTACCAAATAGTTACGAATGAATTATTCTTGTTCTTATTTCGAAATGATATCGCTTGAATCATAAAAAATATTGAAATTTCCTAAATACTTTTTTAAGCATCACAAGTAGTTACAGACTGTAAAGCTCACAAAGAAAAATCATTTTACGTAAAACGCAAAATTTAAATTATACATTCTCCACAAACGTATATTTATGAATATAATCCTATTTTGTTGCACTTTCAAAAAGACGCCCCACAAAAATTTGCATTAAATTTGGAAAACTTATAAATACCGCCTTTCGATTGCCAATCGCTTTCTGACAGTAAGGAGGAATCGTTGACATCTCTATACTGACATTACTGACAATGATTTAACATTATCTATTGTTATTTGTGCACTTTTGTTTTGGATATAGTTCAAACAGATGCTATAATTATGCATTGCAAATTGCAATCAATGTTTTTTTCTTTAAACTATTAGCGCAAATATGAAAAAAGTAAATGTTACATGGGCAATAACACGTTAATCTATGAACACAAAAAATTTAATTTTATCAAAAAGTATATTTCTAAAATCTATAGTGTATTCAAATTTGTACATTGTACATGTATTGATAAGTTGTGTTGTAATTGGCGCTGCTGACATGTGAAATATTGCTAAATAATGAAAAAGAAGTGACAGGTAGGAAGTTGAAATTGTTTTTTGAATTTAATTGGCGTCAATCTGACACTAGTGAGACTTTCATCCGAAAAGTTTTACGCTTCGAATTTAGTTTGAAAGCGCTGTGAATGCGGTCTGAATGCTAGATTCTTGCTAAGAACTGAGGTAAGTATGTAATGCATAATGACTCTGTAATGAGGATCAGTCTAATTTATGCTAAAATAAATTAAAATAACAGCTTGATAATTTTTTAAAGCCAGTCGCTCGTGTTATTTCAGTGATTTTTTCTTTTTGGACATGTTTTTTGTGATATCAATATTTGAAAGAGTGGGCCAATGTTCTTGTTTGATTTTTGGTTTCCATTCCAAATCCAACTTGACGAAAAGTAAAGCTTTGGAAATGACTGTTTACACTACATTAAATATACATTCTGTTACAGCATAAACAACGTAAATTCAGAAAATACAAACATTTTATTTAGCTATCATACTTAAACATTCTGACATAATAGTTCTCCCTTATGCTATTGATGTAAAATGTTTACGTTTGCATTATTCACAGGTGCAAGACTTTGATTTTGCACCAATAAAAGTTGCAATTAAATTTGTAAATTAAGAGTCGTTCTGTTAGCACCGAGAAAAACCGCTTTGAAGTAGCGAAATTTCTCCCTCGTATTCATAAATATTTATAACGAAAAATCCCATTACAAAAATACACGTTAGAGCCGTGCTATTATGTTTATGCAATTCTTGTAGGGAGGGCTCAAGGTTTTAAAAGATTCAAAATTTTTTCATCGTATTCACATGTATGAAACTCTTCTTAGTATTATATAATTAAACTACAGTCACCTTCCTATTATCTAACACATGATTGATTCAAACATAAAATAATTATTTTCCAAATAAAAAACACTGGGTAATTGAAAGTGTCACATCAACCGTCAGAAACTCCTGAAGCCCACTTTCGCCCATTTAACTATATTTGTTCTGTTCCCATTTTCATTTTCGCTATATACTATGGAAAATCTGCAATTCTGGTGCTCTGTTGATTTTTTGCTTAAATTTACTTTTACATATCGAATATATATATATATTAATATATATATATATATATATATATATATATATTTATATAATTGGTTTGCTATTATACGTATTTTGGGAAAAGCATAAAAGCATAAAAACATGTTTTTTTGTTTATTCCGGAAAAAAGCGTTTTAAGCGCAATCTTGTTGGAGGGCCATGTTGATTTAGAACAAATTTTTAGAAACAAGCGAAAGATGTTGCAAACATTTTTACTAAATTGAGGAAATATTCTCCATCACGCAAAAATTTAGATTGATGTTTGTGATGTAACTTTATATGTTTGTAATTGTGATTTGAACCCAGAAATTTGGCGCTGCATAATTTTTAATAATTAATTCCGCGAGCATTAGGCTAAAAACTTCAATATTGTTTAAATCGGATGTTAAATTTGTAAAGCCATGAAAAAATAAACGCGAGAATTATACAGAGTAACATTACTTTAGGTTTATGTGTATTTCGTCAGTACGAAGGAAGTAGTTATTCTGCGATCACTGATGGCAAGCAGCTTTTTGTAGCATACAACAAAGCAGCCATTCTGACAGAAGCACAAAAATTAACCAAGTCTTATCAAACAAATATCTATATCTTCAGTCTACCTCATTACAACTATTTACAAAAATATCGGCCAAAGTTTTTCAGTCATCGATTAATATCTTCCCGGGTGGAGGAGGTTTTCGATCGGTCTTATGCCTATTCCAAAGGAGAATCTCATTTTATCCTACATGAAAATGCCATAATACTTGCTAAGACTAAGCATAAAAATGTTTTACTTTACATCTTTCGAAATGGAACGCAAAGTTATCTTCTGGCAGTAAATAAACTTAAAGAATCATTCGGGTTTCTCATGAAGAAAGTGTGCACCAGTTTGGAAGATTATTTTTTGGTTGATGCCAGTGTTTCCTTTTCAAAAGAAGGTAGAATTTGTTATTTACTCCCATTTTAGATGATCAAGACACTTTATATATTTATTTATATATTTACCCTTTCAATATAGATAACAGCGTTTTTAATAAGAGCACTTTGTACTATGTTGACTAAATATTAGACAGACAATAAATAAGTTTCCCTGTCGCGCCAATCACAATTTATATATTTTTCATGAATATGTTTATAATAAACTGGTAAACTGTTGAACTGTAGTCACTTTGACAAGACTATTGCTTACATTTGAAGGATAAAATTACTTTCATATTCGAATTATTGTATTAACCTTTCTTGATATGCCTAGATTATTTAAAACGCTTGATCTGAGTCCCTGTGATATATACCTCTGTGCTGTCAATGAGCAGAACTTCATGGAAGGCGATTTCAAAACTTCATTAAAATTTACTAAAATTGACAATGTACTTTGCAACAAAGGATTTTTATCGAGGAAGTTGCGTTAAGAATACTTGCGGAAAACAGGCAGGCATTGCTACTTTTTATGGAATTAATTACTTTCTTATTGGATAAACAGAAAATAGAAATTGAAATTCAGTATCATTATACAAGTAATTGAATTAACTATATTCCATTAAATATTTGCAGTGTAAATTTAAAAAGTCATTAGTTCTGACGGGTTCAACTTCAATCAACTAGTTTTTTTTCAATACACTTTCTTCAGTGTAAGTAATTGTACGCGATACACGAATACAGGAAATATGTAAGAAAAAGTCATGTAGTTACAAAGCAGTAGATGGTGCATGATTTTGCACATGGTAATCGTTACCTAACAAAGCATGATACACATAAAGGGTGAAACTACACTTAGTATGGTTCTAATAAATTATGCAATGAAACATTAACCATTAGGTAACCTTAAGCAGCGCGCCAAATTTTAGTTTATTTCTATGCACCAATGTTATCAATTTAAATAGTAGCCTAAGACTATTAAATTATATGAATTTGAGTCTCATGTTATTTCTTCGCTGTTTTCTTGCCTTTGCATGATTCAAAATCCTTCGGAGGAATAAAGAGTGTAAACAAATGCTAAAATTGGCTACTTGAATTAATTGAGCCAGATTTTTAAGGATGCCTTCCAAGTTAAAATGATAAAGTTCTTCACCAGTCAAAAATTGTTTTGGCACAAACAGCTCTGAAGCATTATGTCATTACAGATGTTAGGCCCATTCAAAATGCTTCAGAATCTGCTAACTGTTTATGTAAATTATTTGCAATGCAGTGCAGTTCATGAGCATTCTGCTGAAACGAAGAAATGGATTTTACCATTTTGAAATTTATTTCATTTTTTCTTGATAGAACTCATATTTTTGAATTAATTAGTTGTCAAGCAAGTGTCTTAAATTTGAAGGATTTTGAATTATTTATTAGAAATTTTTCAACACATGTCAACGCAAAGCGTTTTTACTTTCCGAAATGAATTTCACCGACTTTCATAAAAGCATTTATAGTTGACACACGCTAAATGCGAGTAAAGCGCATTTTATTAGTACAAAATGATTATACAGACGGCATTCTGACAAGGAAAAGCTCTCTCTACTTATTTAATTAGATGGGGATTGAGGAGAATACTGCGAAAGTCATTAACGTTAAATATGTGCCTTAGGGCTCTCATGACATTACCTTAAGCTATTATAATATAAAATTTACATTAATAATTGCATAACAGCTTTATTCGGTGCCAATGATTTTTGATTTTGATTACTTTTAATGTTGAACATGAAAAATTGTAAGAGTCCATATATTTATTTTAACATACATCAACAAATCCTTTGGAAAATTAGGAGTGCAAACATGAAATGCATTGTTCGGGTAGAGTAATAGTTGACAGTTTATGGGTATGAAATTTATCTCATATTGATAGAACTGAAAAATCTTTCGCAAAACAATTAGTATATTTGATATAGTAACTTATACTTTCTTCGTCAAATAAGTTACTTTTAAACTCACACAATCAGAATGATTTTAAGTTACATGTGTATTGATAATGACTCAGATATTGATAAAAACTACCTCAGATTAATAATAAGATTTAATGTAGACACACCAATGATTTAATTTTAATTATTGTCCTATGCAAGCCCACGAAAAATTGACGTTTTTCAAGTTTTGGTGTAATTTTATACGTTGCTCTTAATTTCCGCTAATATACTAAAATATATGTTATTGTGACTCAGAAGCACTTTGCATGCTATTGATTTATAAAATAAAATACCTAGACTTTGTATAAAATGTCAAGATAATTCATTAAAATCTCTTACTAATTCAGGTAGCTTACATAGACATTTCTTATGCCCCTAATAAGACTATTATATAAAACTGTTATAATAAGACTATTGCCGAAATACTCTATTCTTCTTCTCATGTATAAATGATCTCTAACTGTATTCAGTGCCAGTACATATAAAATAGACTTGCAAACAAGCTGAGCCATTCTATTTTGCGTAGACTCCTTTTTTATTTTTTTCTAGGGATTGGACGTTGTTGTTGATTCACCTAATTGGCTTTATAGAAGTGGGCTTTATCTTCAATAAATATTCAGCATTTTAATCAGTGAAAATTCTACAGGGGGTATTTTGGGGGAGGGAGGGGTAATACCCTTCTGGGGAAAAATAGTTATCCCTCGGACCATCAGCTCGCCCTAATATAAAATGAAGCAAGCAGAGCTAATATGGGACTTGAATATATCTAGTAATATGCTCTGATAGATTTGGCCAATTTGCTGACTGATGACCACGTTTTCGTAAAAAGTTGTCCAGTTCAGCATTTGTTTTGGGCTTCAAATAAACTAGGTGCGAAAGTAATAGCTCTCAGTGCTCCATTAGGTGAAGCAAATTTTGTTGGAAATCTCTCAGAAAAGTAAAACCATTCCATAGTAAGAAACGATAGAAGTAATCGTGTTTAGTTTCAGAATTCCCAAAAAAAGTCATATTGCAAGGTGCATATATTAGTTTTCTTGGCTTTCAAAAGCATTTCAACGTCCCTATTTGGGATAAAAAAACGTACTGCAACCAAGTGCCACTCTGGAAAAACACTAGCCTTGCGAACAAAAGCGAATTTGTCTAAAAGCAGTTTTAATGCAAGAACTAATTGCTAAAGTGATCGCATTAGTTTCCCAAGGCCATGGTTAGACTAGGTGATTGGTAGCAAGAAGAGTTACAAATTCATGTCACATCACTAATTTTCTTGGTGGTTAGACGTGCGATTTTAGCAAAATGTGACAGATAAACCGTGACCAAACACATAGTCTAACCGTGGACTAACACCCAAATTTGCTATATCAAATCGAAAAATTAAAGAAATGTTTTGATAAGGATCCAATAGTCATACCAATGAAAAAATGGATGATTATTTCATCTCAGTTGAATAAAATGGAAATTGTTCGATCTGTAATTCTGTGGTTCATAGTTCATTTGTTTTCAGTGGTAAGACAATGTGCTTGCTTTGATCATTAATTTGATAGAGAGAAAATGGGATAGATTAAAAGTTTTATATTGAAGCGAACTGTGCTTGTGAGCGCATGTGAAAACGTGTCGCGCAAAAAGCGATATTTTAGAAAATTCGTGCTGGGCCAAACCTAAAACGTTTTAGGCCTATATTGTGCAACCAAAAAAATGAGACCTATTTGAGCTGCATCCCTTTAGAAGGAACCAGTGTCCCTAGAATTTTAATGCTAGATTCAATACTGATTTTAATTGATTTGGGTCTCTTCTTGAAACTCATAAGAAATCAAGTAGGGCGAAAATTTACCTTAAGCCTAAAATCCCGGCTCATTTACAACTTTATGTTAACTCTGAAAAAAGAAAAGCGGTGTAGGGACATATATCAACAGGACGGCTTTTCAAAGCGTTCATGGGGATTATATATTAATATAGAGAAGTGTCCCAAAAGGACTAAGTGAGAATATAAGTGCTAATTAGTAAAAGGGCGTTTAATGCTTACACGGCCTACGATTTTTTTCAGAGAGCATTGCAATTTACCTATGACGTTTTTTATAATGCTTTGAAATATATTTGAGAAAATGTGATTGTTTGTTCCAATACAACAAATTTAATGTTATGTTGAGGTTGAATTCTTACTCTCAACTTGCACTATGTGAACTAGTGCAGGCTTCCGAAATCTGCTCGTAAAGTTTATGAACATAGTCATATGTAGAGCATTCCTTACAGGGGAAGTTTAGCTTAGTATAATTTTAAAGCTATAGAATATAAATCAAAGAAATTCAGAAATTAGTGCTCCTATAAATAGTATGGTAGTCTATTTGTGGATAATGAAGAATTCCATGATAATTCAATACTTATGCTAATTGCAGCTGGCGCTCTATCAATCTAGGCGAAGTTTCTTTGACGGCAACATTCATTACAGAAGCCTTTGTGCTTCAATAATATTTAGTGTACTTTGATTCAATTGCGTTTGATTAATCTTTTAACGATCGATATAAAAGTAATTCCAGCCTAATAAATGTCTGATTAAGTTACACAGACGAAGACAATTTGGCACATTTTTCTTATATATTAGAAATGACCCAATGTGCATTTTGTAGTTCAGTTGGTAGATGCGCTAGTTCTCAAAAATTAGAAATACGCTTGTACAGAGGCTGGCTGGGAGGGTTGCATTATCACTGGCAGTCCTTATTTGTATAAGACCTAAGTTCAGTCCCTCCAATAATATTACTACTTAGCTCCTGCTTTTGTAGAGGCCTATATTCACATATCACAAAAATATACAAATACGGGAGTTGGGTTGGGAGTAGATTGAGGACAACATTTAACTGATGATTGATACACACCATGAACTTCACAAATACGATACAGATATCTTCGAAGTACTCTACAACATACACCAGTGTATGAAATCAACGCTGTGTAAACGAAATTTTTAAATGTTAATCAAAAATAAATACTGGCAGATATTAAAAGCCACGATACCTATAGTTTATGGAAAACAAACTCTTTTTTGTTTTGTATGATGTATTTCGATACTTGAAGTATTTTTGCACTTATTTTAATTCCTTATATATATATATATGTATATATATATATATATAAAAGGGATGCCCTTGATATTTCAATTTTAATGATAAACAGAAATAAAATTATATTGTTTTTCTAAATTTATTTAAATATGTAATGATATACAAAAATATTTTGTAACATTTTTTAGGATGGAGTGAGAATTGAAAATCTTAAAAATAAATAAAAATGAAAAAGTAAAATCAAAATTAATTTTGTCAGTTTAGAAATGCAAGAGTGTTATTGTTATGAAACATTTGAGCTTGAATTGATTTAATTTCTATACTTGAGCTTAAACGAATTTCTGTAAATCCCCCAGCCTCAAAAAAGTGCATGAATATTTTCAATCGACGTGGTCATGCTGATTATACATTTCACACCAATAAAGTTTGTCTTGTGGGCATGTGATGGCGAGGGAATTACCTTGAATTCTGTTTGAAGTGCTATTATCAGTTGATTATAAACAGATCTCTGAAAGTGCGAAATTGTATGTCAAATGATTTCCCAGAACAGCAGACAATGTGTTCAGCTATTAACAAAATTCAAATTCTGACTGTACATTCACGTTTTTGTTTTTACTCTCATACGATTGTTAAGAAATATTGAATTCTTAAATTTTTCATTAACTAATAAATTTTACAGAGCCATTGTTTCTGCATGAATGACAGATTCATCATAGATTATGTTTTTTGGAAATTTATAAATATAAGCCATGTTCTACTACCTATTAATACCAAGATTTATCATTGTTAATGTAAACTTAAAGAATATAAACAAAGGTACACCAATATTTTGTAATGCATACCTTAGGTCAACATCAAACACTTTCTGACAAATACACAGTAAAGACGTTAGCAAACTGTGAATTATCTAGAGAACAGAAACATTCATTGTTCTCACATGGGACTTCCCAAGGGAGATCAGAATTTCCATCCCATTGAGATGGGATTACATATTTTTCCAGAAATTATTCTTTCCCAATAAACTTATGAGAATATTGTGAGATAGATTTGCCCAGAAAAACAAAAAATTTGTCTATTTTCTTGATGAAAACATGCAATAAATTTGGAAAATTTAATCAATTTTCTTAGTCTTTGGTACAGTCGTTGTGCCTTTTCAATACTTTTTGATATAAAGCATGCTCATTCAAAATGAGAAGTGTTAAACTTGTTTTAAGTTTCAGAATTTGGCGCAGTATTCTAACCGGATTTACAGTAGTTTCCTTAGGTCTGCTTCTGAAATCATCATCCTATTTTTTATATCTCATTCTTAAAGCTGGCTCTTGGAAATTCCAATTGGTAGTAGTTCAACGTTGATGAACGGAGGCCTTTCTTACTCAATGCTTTTGTTTTTTAAATTTTGAATCGTTAAAATTTCAATATGTAATCTTCGCGCATCTCATTCATCAAAAGAAATGCAGAGAGATCAGATGCAGCCTGTCGGTCATTCATTGTTCAAATAAAAGAGAAGAAAATGAGAAAATAGTGTTTAAGCGTTGATTAAAGTTTAATTGCATAACTATATTGAAATAGTGATTTAGAAAAAGTCTACCATGAATAACTTGAACAAAAATCATGTTTAATAATTTGTTCTCTATTTATACTTAAGAGCACAAATGCAATTCCCAGCAAAGTCCACGTGAATGAAAATTCCATTTCATTTCATGGCACTGTATGGTAAGGATAGGATGTAATTCACTTAACACAATTCTAAATTTCGTAGTAAAAGTTCACTGTTTCCCCCTAATCAAATCCTAACAGATTAATGGAACATTCATGGAACAAAGAAATGGATTGTTCGTCAGTTGGATTAGATAGGATGGGACGATAAAAATTATTTATGGCATGGAATTGACGCAGGACACAAAAATCTCTTCTCATGGGAAGTATAGCAATACATCTTTGCCCATTATAAATGTTAAAACGCTTTTCATTAAATCTTTGTTGTTGAATCCTTGTTTGTCCTTTTCTATTACACAGGTTACCCGTCTTGCATCATAGGGTCTTTAGTGGCATCACTTATTCATTGATTTACGTGTTTTTAGATAAAATTAAAGTGTAGTAAAAATGGCATGTGTACTCATACTGTGCACAAGTTTTGTACGTTTACTTGAATTTATTGAAATACGAGATGAAGAGCCTAAGTATATTTGTACATGAAAAAGAGAGCATAAAATTGACGAAATTTATACCTAAGCCAGCAATATAATAGGTTTTTGTAAAGTTTGTCCATCATTATTTCTCATCTCACAATGAAAAACCTAAAATCAAAGACATACCTTTGATCATTCCAAAAATAGATTTTTCAGAATTTCAATTTCATTGACTTCCTACAGATACATGCTCAAAATACATTTACATACGTCTACAGCTATATATCAGTTAGAGGCTGAGAAACAAGGGTGGAGCCTTTAGAAAAATTGTTCCAGGTGACACTTATTTTTGCATTAAATCTCTTTTAATTTAAGAAATTTAAGCTTTGTATAAGAAGGACTTCAGTTCAGCCCTTGCAATAAAAATATTATTCCATAGCTCCTGATATCATATAAGTATTTGTATTTAGAAGATTCAATTGATTTAATTTTCACAAACGGATCTTCCTCTCAGCTCTGTTCAATCAATTTGGAAAATGTCCACAGTTGGTTAGACACTTCCGCCTCCCATACACATCTACACTTAACTACAATTGCTTGGTTTGATAACGACATATCGCATTGCAAAACAGTAAGTATACCAAATCACTGTTCATATAGTTTATTTCAAAAAAAATGCACTAAATACTAATAACCTAAAAATTTGCAACTTTGTCTATAGAAATCCAATTTTTTTAAATTTATTGCATATATGAATGACAAAAGAGGATTCTGCACAAATGAAATAAGTACAAATGTATAGCATTTTCTGTAATTCAATTGCTAATAACTTTTTTTACGTCATTTGAACTGTAGTAATGGTTGTTGTGGTATTATATGCTAAAGTAATTGTATTCCCAAATTGATATGAATGGAATTTAGGAAGCAATCCGCTACTGCTCAGGTCCTTTGTTAGATTCTGGAAACATTCAACTGGGATTGCAATTTCAATCAGAAGAAATTCCCGTTGTGGCAACTAGCTTAGTCGTGGTTTCTAGTGAATTTCACAAATTTCGATATTACTACATTGGCACTAAAGATGGCAAAATCTTAAGGGTATTAAAATTTCTCTATTAAATATTAGTGTAATCAGGGCAAGAGGAGCAATTGCCCCGCGTTTTTACGACCGCAAATTAAGCAATGCTCAATGAAAAGGTATTAAGAAATTTTGAATTTAGGAAATTTATAAGTAAATCTTTCACCTATTTCCGGCTACATTTCGGCATAATATATGTAGTGTGATACTCACACTATAATATTCAACATATAGGGATCTTCTCTTGTTTGAACTTATAATTATGCTATATTATAGATCTACAACATCACAAGAAAGATTAAGTAGTTTATAACTGTTATCAATTGAGAGTGATGTAGCAAGAAATTCAGATTTTTCGATATTCATAGAAAATTTTAGTAGAAAAGCAAGAAAAAATCTTTATATATACATGGTAAACGGCAGGCATGCATTTAATTCAATTAGCTTCAGAAAAAACGGAAAATATAGTTTTCGGGAAGTACAATATTGGTCTTTGTTCTATCCTACTACTTAATCTCTAATTTTTATGCATAGGGCCTAACACATTTTTGCAGTTACATCATTTTTACAGGCAAACTAAAATTTGATTAGGTAACACAACATATAGCCTTGTACTAAGTATTATATTCTAGGCTTGGTAAGTATAAATTATGTAATTATATTCTTAGGAAATAATTATATATTTTTATAATATAAGTATATTATATTATTTTGTAATATATTATATGCATTTTCTACATTGTTGTATTATATTATATTATTAAGCATAATATTTATCATTATATTATTTTAAAGAGGTAATCAACAAATTTTAATAATTTCTTTAATAAGACATATTAACGACATTAAAACGACATTATGTACTAATACTTTGCTTTGAAATTTGAACGTTTAATGCATAGATAGACGTACAATATTTATTTACTAAACGCGATATAGATGCTGTATTTTATACTGTCAGGATGCAATTATGTACAATGATATAGATTATCGGCAAAAATTATATATAAATAATAATATATAATTTTATTTTGCAAGATATACAGTTATCAAACAAAACGTATATGCCACTATGGACGAAAATAGTTTTACCACAAATAAATAAGGACGTGTTATCGCTACCTTTTATTTTGCCTCAGAACCAGTGAAAGCTAACGCCTGAGTATAATTCAAAAAAAAATTAACCAAATGACGCATCATTTTGCAACTACTTCGAAATCCCGATGTTAACGTTATAAATCTTTTAGATATATTACATGTGATACCATTCTTCATTTATTATATAAAACAATGTTTACTGAATTTATTTTTTAATGCAAATGCCAATCATTAAGTATGTTTCGTTATCTGGAGTAGTTTACTTATCAAGAAAGAAGGCCAAACGTTTGTAAAAATAGTTTGATAAATAATGTCCAAATTTTAACATTTTTGATTTTTACATGCACTTCTACAAAATATAAATCCTAGCCGCCAAGATTTGAGGATATATATTTTAGTTTTAGTAATGTGGTTTTGATTGTTGTTTCATATTTCAGTTGTGGAAACCTTCACGTTTCTTAATATTTTCATAAAATTTCACGCAAACAAATTTTTTAATTTGTTTCTGTTAAAAAAGCACACAATGTTATTTAAAATTATTAGGAAAAATATTGTTGTCGCAATGTGTGCATTTGCTTTGCTATTATTTTTTCAAGCAATTTCAAAACTTGTTTGAATTAGTTTTCAGGTTTTTTTTTAAAAAAATATCCTTTAGCTCTCCCTATCAAGGAGTTTTACTCGCTGTGGCCGAGCATGTTAATTGCCATTTCTTAGGACCTTGCATAATCATCGTTTTAGAAACAAATTTTGATTTAAAGTATATGTGTCATATGTGGAAATAAAGAGGAGAAATAGATCTTTCAATATAATTTAATAGTTTTAGTGATATTGTAATAGAGAAAAAGAAAAGTAATTATGGGTGAAATACGTTCATGTAATAAAATATACAAAAAATTCTCACAAAATTTCCAATTTTCAATTACATAACTCTGGACCTGCTAGCTCAATTTAACCAATACTCAAGTATATTATTACTATAAATATCTGTATATTCCACAAAAAATGGGCTTAATAGATTATAAAATGAATGTGCTATAAACTAAAAGGTAAAATCCGCTAAAAACACCAAAACAGTAAGAATATTGAGCAAAGAACAGCCAGCAAACTATAATACTTTATACTGCAGTCTAGTGTGCCACACTTTAAAACATGTGTCCTTTCATAAGTGTGGCATTCCAGGAAATACTGAACAAATATTCCTCGTTCGCTTTTTCTTTCCAGGTTTGCTGCATACTCGATATTTTCCAGGTCCGAGCGACGTTTCGAAGTGACTTGTCGATGACAACCGAGAAACAGGATTATCTGTCACTGTTCTGGATTCTGGACAGGGTCAGCAGATGCAAAAGAGGCTATTTCAATGAGTTGGGTGGTGAGTTTATCTTTGAAGCCCCTGAGGCTGAATCGAGTAGTTGGCATATTTCTAGCAGCCAGTGAAATATCTTTTTCCACTATTTATGAATTTTTCTAGTGTGCATATCATAGTACTGTACTTTCTGGTCAGCTCTGTCACAGCCATTCATGTTTGGTTGTAATCATTTATAATTGTTGGCTTCTCTACAATACCCTGGCGACACGACATGCTTTGGCTACTGTGGAGACAGCACCATCACTTCAGACGAGAGCACAGAACTTTTTTACCTTTTTATCTCTAAGAGCAACAAGGATTCAAACACAAACCATTTCATTTGAAGATGATACCAACCGAAGAGTTCTTAATTCTATAGGAAATTTTCGTCGTATGAAATCGCCGACGGGCCCCATAAAGTTGAACGATTTTGAATGCAGGAATTGTAGGGGAGGCATTGACGTGTAAAACCTATCCGCATACAAATAATGGCCCTTCTACAATGATGAGATCAATTTTGAGAAAGATTTCACAGAATTTGTTGCATTAGGATCTATATCTGGATGGTAGCCTGTCTCCGATCTATAATATGTAAAAACATTTACAATGTAGCCAGGTTTACTGTCACAGAGACTAAATGGTTTGATATGACATTTGGCAGGTTTCGTTGCATTAAATTGTCTATATTTCCATCTGCCTTATATCTAATTACCATTTCGTCAATAGAACGGTTCTTTATTGGATAAATTGCGTCCTGAAATGATTTCATGAAGCTATCAGGAAAGGGTTCGATCTTATCTTGCGCCTCAACATTGTATGAAAGATGATTTCAAATCATTTGACCATAGGATGGGGTGAAACGGTGCAGATGCAGGAGTTGACTAGCAGCTCTTGATAGAATCACGAGGGTCAAGACACATTGCTATCAGAATAGCCATGAATTTCAAAAATTTCGGTCTTCTAACAAGTTCATAGTTCTGGTAGAAGAATGTTTTCTTGCAGGAGTGCTTTGCATCACTAATTTACTGGCATATGAATTTATGTTACTTATCAAAGTGTCAATTATGTCATTTGATAAAAGGGTAAGAAGGCAGTCCAAAGCAGAGCAGTTGTTGCCAATCATATTTCTAGTGACACCGTGTGTTCCGTCTGACGAGTTTCATTCATTGTACCGTTGCAAGATGTTGGGAGTAGACGAAATTAGACTTGTAGAAGATCGCGTTCATTATACCAAGGACCCTCACTTAAAATTTGCTCATGTTTCAAATTATCTACTACAAAAAAATTGTATACACAACGTTGGTGTTGAAAGAATCTTGCAAATGAAACCCTATGTGGACTTATTGGCATAAATAATTCTAGACTACATTTGCTGTTGAAATGGTCAAAACTTTTTAGACTTCATGCAATTTACCATGATAGTTATATCTTTGTTAAAAGAGAATTTGGAATTGGCAATGGATATCCGATATTTTACAGGTTTTGGTGTAATTTACCAATTTTGGGTCATTTGCCGTCTTTATTGTTTTGGATATATGTGAAGTTTAGGTATAATGAACTCTACAATTATTTAAATTTTAATGTATGCTGACGAAATTAGACGTATTATTCTCCAAATCCCATCACTACGTTGGCGTTTTTTCGGTGTACACTGTTCAGATTGCATACCACCAAGCCTTGTCCAAAACTCTTTTCTAATTTGTAATGCGAGTCCAACTGGCCATCCCGGAACCCATTGCTTGTTGATTATACAAGATGTAAGTGGGAACTTAATATGCAAGGATTCTCTCGGTTTTCTACTAAGTCAGTACCCTGATATTGAATATTACTGTCTAACTAAGTATTCTGGATTCCATGTGTATGAAGGTGATCGAAAAACTAAGTTGCAGGGGATGTCGCCAGTTTGNTGCATTCACACCAATGACTGTGGGTGAAAATAATTATGCACAAGCATACTTTCATTCTGTAAAGGCGTTGGGTTTGAATGATGTAACTGGTATACCATACTCAGATTATAATAAGCATGCAATTATGGTTTTTGATTTGACCAGTATTGCAGAGGCAAATAATGAGGTACTCTACCCCGAATTAAGTGGTGGAAGTATACGTCTAACACTAGATTTTGATTCTCCAATAGGCAAATCACTGGAGGTGATCGTTTTGGGTGAAACATGCTCAAAGCTATAAATTAATAAACAACGGAAAATGCGTTTCATTCATTGTACCGTTGCATGATGTTGAGAATAGACGAGATTAGACTTGTAGAAGATCGCATTTCTTATAACAAGGACCCTCACTTAAAATTTGCTCATGTTTCAAATTATCTACTACAAAAAAATTGTATACATAACGTTGGTGTTAAAAGAATTTTGCAAATGAACCCCTATGGTAGACTTATTGGCATAAATAATTCTAGACTACATTTGCTGGTGAAATGGTCAAAACTTTTTAGACTTCATGCAATTTACCATGATAGTTATGGCTTTGTTAAAAGAGAATTTGGAATTGGCAATGGATATCCAATATTTTACAGGTTTTGGTGTAATTTACCAATTTTGGGTCATTTGCCGTCTTTATTGTTGTGGATATATGTGAAGTTTAGGTATAATGAACTCTACAATTATTTAAATGTTTAATGTATGCTGACGAAATTAGACGTATTATTCTCCAAANAAAGAATTTTGCAAATGAACCCCTATGGTGGACTTATTGGCATAAATAATTCTAGACTACATTTGCTGTTGAAATGGTCAAAACTTTTTAGACTTCATGCAATTTACCATGATAGTTATGGCTTTGTTAAAAGAGAATTTGGAATTGGCAAAGGATATCCGATATTTTCCAGGTTTTGGTGTAATTTACCAATTTTGGGTCATTTGCCTCATTATTGTTTTGGATATATGTGAAGTTTAGGTATAATGAACTCTACAATTATTTAAATGTTTAATGTATGCTGACGAAATTAGACGTATTATTCTCCAAATCCCATCACTACGTTGGCGTTTTTTCGGTGTACACTGTTCAGATTGCATACCACCAAGCCTTGTTCAAAACTCTTTTCTAATTTCCAATGCAAGCCCATTGGTTGTTGATTATACGAGATGTAAAGCGGGGACTTAATATTTAAGGATTCTCTCGGTTTTCAACTAAGCCAGTACCGCTTGCCCATTGAAATTTATTTGAACAAATGAAGAAAATATATTTATGCTTACACAACATATTTATAGGTTTCCAATTCTATTAAATTTCCTTTTTTTCTTAAATTCTAAACAATAAACTAATTACTGTTCAATTTCGTCATTTAAATAATGAAAATTTTGGGTAGGTTTTTTGTTGTTGAATAATTGAACTACATGTTTTGTAATAATTGATTTAATATTATAAACAGCAATAATAATCAATATCCTATTACTTAAATTTGCGTCGTAATAATTGCTCGACGGTACCCTAATTGTGATAATTGGTATTGATAAAAATCAATGTTTCTCAATTACACTAAAAACAGTCCGCACAACTGTCTGCCGCTTCCTTTATCACACTTTGTTAACGTAATTGACAAAATCTCCAACCAATCAGAATTCGAAAATACTACGAGAGGACCGCGAAAATCTTACCGCGGGATTGTTCAATGATTTATATTGTCGAGGCGACAATGGTGATTAAAATTTTAAACTAGAACTGCAATTTAGCCTCCAAATCACTTAAAATTGATGACAATCAAAGTGTAACTTTAAAAATTAGATTTTTTACCTAACAATAACAAGAAAATTTCACTTAATTTACAAAAATGGGTGTATAGAAATAACATTAAAATAGAAATAAATAAATGTTGAAGTAAATAAAGTTATTTTAGTAAATTCATATGTAAATTTTTGTATTTGGCTATCCTATATTGATCAGTTTCAAAACCTTTAAAACTGACAAACTGTAATTAACTGTAATACACTGATTCAATTCATTTTGTTAAGATTTTTCTTATAAATTTTTCACACTACTTATATGATCTTCAAGATAATTGAGCGACATAACGTCAATTGCATTGTGAGCATTGCTAATTGTTTCTGGAAATAAAATGTTGTATTTATATTATCTGGTACATTTTTTAGATAATGATTTATATGCTTGAAATTAATGTTATATGCAACATACGCAATAACATATAAATTTTATAATTATATCTTATTCCGCTTCCCCCATTAATATGTGTACTGCACGCCACTGCTCGATATTGAACATTACTGTCTAACTACGTATCCTGGATTACATGTGTATGAAGGTGATCGAAAAACTAAGTTGCAGGGGATGTCGCCAGTTTGTGGTGCTTATTGTATTTTTCGTGGTTTTTTATTTTTCAACAATATACCCGAAATATTTGTATTTACTGATTTACCGTTTGTTAATGACTTTTTGTGTAGTGATGGGCTTAATAAATTAATGTATTCGTAGTCACTTTGCTTATTTTACATGTACAAATGTTTTGTATAAATAGCATAATCGAAATTTATAATTTTATACACTTTTGCGATATGCCAATTGTTAGTCTACTTTCTGACAACTATCGAAGCAATAACTCAATACATAGTTTTACTACGCATTTGGAAAGACCAATCATCTTTCATTTAGGTAATTGTATAAATTAGGAAAAACATGTTGTAATAATAATTGTAATTATTTTTGTATAAGATATAGCAGGGTAGCTTATTTGGGTATAGTTCTAGAAACAATTGCTGTTTTGCCTCTCCCACGCCCCATTTCTGTGTTGACATTAGTATTGTCGTCACTTTCACTGCTGTCATAATTATTCATCACCCTCACTATCATCGCTCAACACTGATGGCTCCTCTTCTTCATCTTGAGCCCATGAATCTAGAAACTCTCGAGCTCTTTCAGCTGAAAATTTTGATTGCTGATTAGAACTAGACGAGCTAGGTTCCATAATGAATTGTCAAAACAAACACACTTTATAAATCAAAACTTATAAAAATACACCCAAAATCGATAATCTGGCGAACAATTTTTGCTAATGTTAAAGAAACGGAAAAAGATACCGATTTTGAGAAGAATTAAAAAACCGTGAAACACAGCTCCCGGCCGAAATTCAAAGGTATAGGAGCCGTGTTTTGCGGCCTGCGGTAGAGAAAGAGTTAGACATTGCAAGAAACTTAGTCCTAACTCTAAACGTAATCCTAAAATGTAAAAAATATGCACAAAGCAAATAGATTATTGCAGCTGGCGGTCTACAATGTAGGAAACAATTTTAATACTCATGAAGAGATTTTTCAAAACTTTTCTTACCTGAAATTGAATAAATCTTTCAATCAAAAGTAGTAATTAATAACCGTTATTGATATTGAAAGTCTAGTTCATAATGTTGAAAGTTGTATTAAAAGGCTACATTATGCAAACTTCAGTTTTCATTATATTAATTGTGAATTTGAGCATGCTAAAATATTTGCAAATTTAATGCAATTTAATTCTATAGTTAACATATCAGTGTTAATCGTGCTATGCCCACTAAAAGAGAAGTATCATCAGCATATCGAATTAGATTACATTTTGTGATTTTACTCACGTCATTTACATATATTGCCACGGCTAATTTTCAACCAATTTGAGAAAACTTCATTTAGTTTAACGCACTGATGCCAATGGTTCAGCTAAGATGCCAAATGCGATATTGACTTTTAAAAATATGTTATGGCTTAAATATTGATGTGTCTTACACTTAGTCAGATGAACCATCATCTGACATTCAACTTTGCCAGGTCTTTTTTACGGCAGACTATGATCAGCAAATCTTCGTTATCATAAGTGACTCTTTTCGTTTCAACCCCATTACGAAGGAATGTGAAAAAATTTACAAATGTAGATAGTAAGTAAAGCATAACTTTAAAATGCTGGGCAGATCTAAGCAAGCAATTGCAACATAATTATCAGAATCAAGCAGAGTTCTGAATTGTTCAGTTGTATCTAAAGGTATATAAATTGTCGAAAACTTTTTCGAAATCCAATTTGCGTATTTGGCATGACTTTGCTTTAACAAAATATTAGAAATTTTCGCATATTAAATAATCATGTTTATTTTAATCACTATATTCCATCGAAATAAATGCAAATAGAAAATAATTTCTTAGGGTAATAAAGTGACATGAATGTCGTAAAGTTCTTAGTTGCCTTAAAAAAATTCAATTAATTTATTTATAGTGCAACTGAGTGTGGGATATTTGTTGCAGCTGTTTTTATGTCATAGATTCAGACAGATTAATTTGATATTCTAGATTCGGTATAGATTGAAAAGAATTTTCGGCGCCGTCTACTGTTTTGTATAAAATTCTTTACTTTATTTTACAAAATATAATAGCCTAGAAATCACAATAAATTCCACTAGGCTTCATCATTGCTACCGATGGCGAGGGTCTATTACTGACTGTTCATTTTTAGTGGTGATATATTGAATTCTGTCTACAAGTCGACCAGACTCCATGTAAATTATCTTAAAATTGACATGAGTCTCAACAATAATGAAAATAAATGATGACTGACCTCTAGACCTCGATTGCAATCAATGCAACATAACATATTTATGAATGAAATATACCTCAGGTTGCTTATCACTGTTATCCGAGCATAGAGATGTATTTACGCAAAGAAATATATTTTCATACTTTCTATATACTTTTATGCATTAATAATTAATGTTAATAATTAATGAAGTGCTAATTAAGTGAGATGTACAAAATAGTTTCTCTCTCTCTCTCTTTCTCTCTCTCTTTCTCTCTCTTTCTCTCTCTTTCTCTTTCTCTCTAATTCATTGTAAAATTTAATTGGATATTGGGAGTAAAGGAATGTGATTTTCAAAGAAAGACACAATTTATTTATATTTTTAAAAGAGTTAGATGTTTCTAGTGTTTCAGTTCCTGTCCTCAATGGCAAAAAGCTTTTATTTCTAAATAAAATATTAAATCTAATAATTTCGCTAAAATCAAGGACATGCGATTTAAAATGCTGCGTTTAATGAAAGCTTTAAACGAATTCATGGAGTAAGAATTTCATTTTGATGTGTGAAATAGGAAGCAGTTAGACCGTATTTTTTAGCTCAACGGTTAGACCCCTGGGCTATTCTGCCCTAAGGTTGGTCTAGAACGCATTTCTGTATGGAATGATTAAAATAATTTTGCGCCAGCGTGTTGTAAATTATAAGGGCTACTGAAACTGTTGAATCTAGCAGAGCTTTCTTTTTTCATAGATTATACAACCTGATATTATTTAGTGATGAAGACTTCTTCTATCGTGCAAAAAATTAGATATTAACAATAGAAATCAACATTTAGTCGTAGTTTGGGGTCTTTTCTGACACCAAAATATAATTAAATGCATTTAAAAAAGAACATAGCATTTTTTCATGTTTCGCTATTACAATAAATATAAAGAAGACAACTACAAAAATGTACGAAAATTAGGCAGATCACATAACTAGAATCTTATTTGTTCCATAGAATTTAGTACCAATACCATGAAATGTTTTGGTTACATGGTCCCATGAGGTAGCACGGCAAAACTTTTCTTTTGTCCAAAATTTGTTATACAATATATTACAAAAAATTCATTTCAGCAGAATACATCACAATATTATTGCAAAATATTGAAATCCTATTGAAAGATCTAGTAGCGTAGGTCCTAAGAACGCTTGACTGCAATATTTAAGAACCATAACTCCCTTAGGCAGAGGAGCAAGGGAGTGAATGCCAAGGGCCCTGCACTGAGCAATTATTGCTGATAAAGTTTTTGTAAATTTGGAATTTTAAAAAACTACAAATGAAATCTTTCACTAAGAATTCCACTAACTATATTACTGGCTTCATTCGAACATTGTGTGTATTTTGTACTATGAACATTATAATTCACAACATATATAACTACTCCCGTGTTTGAAGCTATTATTGAAACACTTTTGCGATCTATTTTTATCACAAGCTATAAAATTGTTCGACATTGTGTATGCAGGCCAAGGCCGGCCCTGTCTACATTAGAGTATTCGATGGCTATACATGAACGAGTGTGAAGACCAATTGTTTGCAAAGAAATTACCAGATCAGTTTAGACTACATTGTAAATTCAATTTGAAAACATACAATGGTTTTCAAATGAGACCAAAGAAAAGCCAAATATTTACTGGATATTACGCTGTAAGAGAAAAATAGTGTAATGACGATTACAATTGTGTTGAAATGGCATTTTTTTGCTGTAAAATTTTTTATTTTTTCAAGTTAATCTTAGAGTAGCAATATTCAGACACATGTACTTTGATTGTGAATAGCTAAAGCAGAATTTTGCAAAGTTCTAAAATATTGAAATAAATTCAATGTAGCTTGCACAGAGATCGCAAATTACTGTTTTGACAAAAAACTAATTTTTTCTGATTAAAATGGTTATTTCTCAATAAATCAAAATATTGAAATATATTGCTCTATAATATTGTTAGCAAATTTCTATTGAAATATAAATATTTTGGATTTATTGCTTTTTAATGTTGTTGCAATGCATTACTGTAAAGTCCAAACAACCTTCGGCTAATGTTACCAATATCAGTTATTAGGAAAAAATGTCAATTATTTATTGTTGGCTGTAGAGTTATTGTTAAAGTTAGGGTTATACCCCAGACAGTGACAAACGTTAATTAACTGTACAAGTTTCTTGTCTAAGAGTGGCTTTCTGTATTACATTTGCTAACTATTTATATAGTTGTAGCTGACCCTTTCTACTATTACAATTGTCGTCACCAAATTTCACGAAATGGCCTTATGGATGTAATTTTACAATATTGAATTACCTATAATTCACACTGTATATAATTTTTGTGAAACATGAAACAATTTCATCTAAAAATGCATCTATATATAAATTTACACTTGGATTGAACATAAATTGGAATAAATATGTAAATATAAACAAACTGTTAACATCCTAAAAACATTTGTCATTCTTGGTTTAATTGAAATATATTTGTCCATAACTACAATTTATTTATTGACCTGTCGATGGTATTGGGCGCTAAATTATTTCCTTTTACCAAAAAATAAGCCAAACATTTTATTAGTATTAAACGGGTATAAGTAAAAATATTTTAGAAAACTGTTCTTCAAGAAAACGTTTTAAGCACTAGAAAATTACATTAAATTGGAAGTTCTCGTGAAATCTTAAATTTCCATTAACATTTTTATTGATTTGTTTTCTAAATTTCTAGAATTAATAATGTTTAGTAGTGCTAATTACATTCGTTAACAGAGTGTGCTTAATTGCTTTCAACATTTTTCCAATATTTTGACGAGCGTAAAATAGTATTTTGCGTGAAATGCTCAGGATATATCTTGCCATCTCAGCTGAAAAATCGTTTTTACGCAATAATTTTCATCCAATAAAATGTCAAATGATTTTCGCTTCAATATTTTCGCTGTTAGTTACAATTATCTTCTCTTCAAGAATTTCTAAATAATGTATGTTCTCCACTAAAGTTGTGCATTTCAGATTCCAAAATGTGAAATAAATTAAATCCTTAAATTTTCATATCAAATATACATTCTTAGATGTTATCTTATAGAAATTTAAATAATATCATTCATAGTTTTAATAAATATAATGTCCTGCAATAATGTTTTTTTCAGTTGAAATATATTTGTTGGAAGCACATTTCGTCAATTTAGTTTTAGTTCAATCATAGCATGAGTTACAGCATCGTTTTTCAGAACAAAAATTTTATAGATTTGATATTCACCTGAATGATGTTACATTTTCTAGATATATTATGATTATTGATTTTTATTATCTAGAAACATTTGCAGAATATGTGGAGCACCCACTGTCATAATAGCAATAGCATATTTGTTTATTGAGTACCTTCATTGACAATATTTTGTCTTCCTTGACGTCACAATGTTCATTTTTTAAGAACGTCCACATTTATAAGTACATTGATATGTGATTTTGCCAAATTCAAAATATTCACCGATATTGAATGTTGTTTTGAAATTTCATAAATAGTTTTCGATGGCTGCATTGGTCACAGCATACATGTGCTGTGACTAAGTGGTCCACTGAACGCCTTTCCAAAGTATTTGATGCAAATTTACAATTGTAGCATTGATTTGTTATCAATTGATTAAGTTAGATCATCTTGCTTGAGCTTAATTAAAGCAACAGTATTTTTGACAGAAATCATCTCATAGCAATCTATCTGTTTACACACCTTAATTGACGCCTAAGAAAAGGAGACGTTTACGACGTTTACAGTAAATTGGGCTAAGCTATTTGATGTGAATCAATATCTGGGGCAGTTTTTTTTGTGAGCTCAATGGATTTTTGAAAAATTAAAATTGTGTGAAAGCCATCACGTAATATTTCGATTTTAATGATGTTTCGGAATAATCAAACTGAGAACGTGCATTCAAAGTGCTTAGTCCCAATTCTTAGCTTTTGCTTTCTTAACTAATGAATATATTGTTAAGTTCATCCAATTCTAAGTGGTGAAGCGCATCATTTGAACTGTCAATGTAAAAATCAAAACTTTTCCATTTTAGTTTTCTTCCCCTGGCGGTCCTGGATTTCCTGAATACCAAATTAGCTTGTTACCCATAAATCGAAACATGCAATTAATTCAAGCAAAAGGAAGCTTCAAAATTTTGGTTTCCATGGGTAAAACTGTAAGTGATATTTATATTTAAAGTATGTCATAAAAAACTTTTTTCATACTAAAACTGTAAGTGTAAAAGTACCTAAACTTTTGATACATGATTAAAAAATTCTTTAATAAAAATATCATTTATGTGCTATATAGTTTTTACGATAATATTCGTGTAACATTAAAGTTTTCAATTTTATTTTGTAACCAAACTAAAACACAGTAATAATTACTTAGGATTCTGATATTTACCATCTTGAATGGATAATGCCTAAGTTTTTGAAACATTGGCATAGCGTGTCATAGATAATTCATATAATGCCAAAAGTAATTTTGCTGCTGAAGAAGTATTTCAGTTAAATTGTAGCTACCTTAATATAAAATGACGTTTTACAAAAAGTCTGGATTAGTTCTGAATATAAATATTATCGTCGCCTTCTTAAAATTACAATTCATCCTAACGATTTTCATGTGTTATACATGTATGTTTTGATAAAGTAAATCGTGCTTAGAATAGTTTCCCATCTACTCGACTGAGATATTTATTATGAAATGTACAGTATATCAACGTCTATATTTTCATCATTTTAGATTTTTTTGCTTCCAATGTTTTCTTGTTCTTATTACAGAACATGTTCTGAATGCTTTACTTTCGCAAAGTCCAGTGAACCAGCAGAAGAAGGTTTAAAGTGCACGTGGTGCAAAGGTCACTGCCGTCCAACATCCGAATGTGAAAACCGCTCAGATCGCTGCAGCCATGCTATTAAGAAGGCATGTATCTTGGAATGTATGCAACTTATGATTATATTTTAGATTTGGCCTTCTGCGGGTCCATCATTAGGAGGCACAAAACTTCTTTTGTATGGAGATTTTGGAGAAGATTCCAGTCAGATGTCAATCTTCCTAAGTTACGGCACTAATTACACGAACTGCACTCGAATACCAGAGTAATAATTACTTTCTTTCTGTTTTGTCACGATCCCAGTTTTGAATCATTGACTAAATTGACATTAAATGTCATCTAGTACGATAGTATTTATGGAACAATGTTGCAATATGCCAGTAAAACAAGAAAGTGGGTAAATGTTTTTAACTAAATTGCTTAGGTCCACATCAACAGTTATTGCTTGCAGGACACCTCGTCCAAATCATGCTTTAGCCTCTCCTTGGACCGTTTCACTCTTAGCTCCAGAGAGAAAAATTCAGTGGAAGCAACGTGTAAGAAATTTGTTAAAAGCTCGGGAAAATGGAGAAACAGAACGACTTTATGAAGTTCAAATGTTGATTGGTGGTGACATTGTAAATGCCAGTACAAAATTTAGATATGCTGTTTGTATAAATTCTAATATTCATTCAGTCATTCAAAAATTTAGGCACCAAGTATAAGCAAGGTTTCTCCACTTCGTTCTCCACTGGCTGGCGGAGAAATTGTTAATATTTCGGGCAAAAATTTAGATGTTGGGTATACCGTTGCAATAACAATGGCAGGCAAAAATTGTGAATTAGAATCAGAAAAGTGTGTATATATATATATTTATATTATATTATATATATATATATATATATATTCAAATTTATATATATAAATATATCTATAAACAGTATATATATAATATATATATAT
>CABFPE010000550.1:330032-373200 GCA_900660155.1 Hofstenia miamia | reverse complement strand
ATGCTTCTATATACCTATTCGAATTCAAAAGAAGTATATTCAATTCCTAAGTGTCAAATCAAATTTTCTATTTTTATGTATTATATATATATATATATATATATATATATATATATACATGTATATATATCAGACTTGTAAACGAGCCAAGCCGAGCCGAGCCGAGCCGAGCCGAGGCAAAGCAAGTTTATAGTTCTGCTTGTTAATTTGATTATGGAGATTTTTCTTAGTTTTGCAGTCAGTATCCTTTCCTAAAATCTATTTTAAGAAATGTTTATTAAATAATAGGAAGAGCTATGTAAAAAATTCTTTGAACTCAATATTTTCAAAAAAAATACCGAGCTAAAACGAGCCTCATTCAAAGATATTATGTGGCGAGCCGAGTCGAGCCGAACTTACACAAAATTTAAACGAGCCGAGCCGAGCTTGGAAATGTCGGCTCGTTGACAGGTCTGATATATATATATATATATATAAACTCCAGGAAACAATAAAGTACCCGGTGGAAAAAGTTATGTTTTAATAGTGACAATTTTATTATTAATGGTTAATCAATAATGCTGTGATTTCGTTGAATGCGTACTGAACTGTACTCATTGCAATCCGCTAACTAGACATCGCGCAATCATTGATACTATCGTATCATTAACAACTTAGTCATGGCGACACGTGGATGTGATTTAACTGAATTCCAGAGAGGTCAAATCTTTCGCGACCTAAAATTGCTGAGTGCCTCCAGATATCAGAGACCACAATCAAAAAGTATCTACAGAGGTTATCAGCCGTCGCGCATGTAATGGTATGGGGTGCATTCTCAAGTAATGCTCATATGAACCTGGTGAGAATTCAAGAGAGATTGGATGCACAAAAATACATCGATAACCTTGAAGGTAATCTTCTTCAAGCATGGGATACAGTTGCTCAAGCAGCTGGTATCTTCCATCAAGACAACACACCGATATGAATCCCATCGAAAATGTGTGGGCGCAGATGGAACTGAAACTCCAACGAGAATATGAGGACCCAGAAGACAATGACCAACTTTTTACTACACTTGATGTCATTTGGAATGAACTGATGGATGGTGTCAATTATCGAGTCTCTCTTATCAGTTCAATGCGGGATTGTGTAGCAGCAGTACTGGATGCTAAAGGTGGCTTTACGAGATATTGAAAGTTTTCAATGTATTTATGCCTTTCGTTACTTATGAATTGATATTGTTTTTGTGATCGACTCTGAAGCACAAGTAGTGTATATGTATAGATTGTCTTGTTTTCGAAATAGAGTTAAATATCTAACCGGGTACTTTATTTTTTCCTTGAGTGTATATGTTGATATATGTATTTATACATAGAGAGTTAGACAATTTTATTGCTATAAATATTTAGGGATCTGGATTTCTATTGGGATCAGTGCCTTCTGATTATAAAGTGTATGTTGGGGATAGTTACTTCTGCGAAATTATCAAAATGACTAATCGTTGGTTTCAGTGTCGAATGCCCCCTGTTAGCAGAATTGGAAACACTGAGACTGTTTCAGTAAGTTTGCTTAATTCAATATATTTCCCATTTGTGATACTGCAGACAGTGTTGGACATATTATGTTTAACGGATTCATTTAACAGAAGCTATAGGAATTATTTAGTTATCCAATGTATTTAACAGATTTTTTGCTAAACTTTTTTGAATAACGGAAAAGAAAGGCAAAAATTGTATTTTATAATGGCAAAGCTCACGTATGAAATGACTTTTCCCGATTTTATGATAGTAAAATACATGCAACTTCACTAGCTAATGAAATTGATTAATTATAACAATAATAAACAGATCTGTTAAAAAATTTATTGTTTTCTTATATAGTGTTTAAACGAACCGGTTAACAGATCTTTCAAACAGATTAGAAATATGGTCATCACACACAAAATCTTTCAAATTTAATCACACATATTTTATGAGTTGCAATTAAAATTTATAGCTGTTTTTTCATTCTATTTATGCAGAAAATGGTAATATTTTGAACTCTGTTTTAGGTTAACAAAATTGTAGCACTTCAATGCGGTAGATTCTTACAATCTGTAGTAGACAGTCGGCTTAATAAAACTGAAAGTGATTTGAAATATGGGAAAATATTTACTCCAATTTGCTATCTCTAGTCAAACAAGAGAAATGTAAGCTGTCAATCAATCTGCAATGTACCGATTTTATTAATTATTGAAATTACTTGTGCTATGCTCTTCAGCGGAAGTCAAATTCAAAAGAATTTTTGGTAAATTCGAATTTTAGTGTTTATAGATTTTAAAATGCTAGTAAGAACTTCTAAGTCGTTTTGAAGTATGTATTAAAGAAACACCAGTATTCAAGTTTTATAGAATGAATATCATCATAATTCCCTAACTCCGTTTTTAAATTCGATTCATAAGTTCATGCATACAAATGTAAAGAAATTTCCCAAATTATAATTACTTATTAAGAATACTGAGAAGAAACCATTTAACTCATTTTCAAAGTATTTCTTTTTTCATAAACTCTGTCTGCATAATTACTCCAATGTTTGAAAACAGACTTGTCAACTAGTCGAGCCGAGCTTAAGCACTGCATTCAATATACAAGCCCAAAACGAGCCTTTATTAACACTAGAAAGTCCGAGCAGTCAAATTTGACTACTTTGAACATCTCAAATGCATTGGTAATGCCTCATATAATGAGAATTTAAATAGAAAAACAGCTTATTTTCTTCTTCCAACACATTTCTTTCATTTGTTTTGTTTTTGTTAGTTTTACTTGAATGCGTCAATTCTGACAACTGCATGAATTTACGATATAGAATCGTTGGACTTTCTAGTGTTAAGCCAAGCAAACTTATATTTCTGCTTTTCAATTTGTTAAATCAGATTTATCGTATTTTTCAGTCAATATACCTTTTTTATAATCATATTTTATTATGCTTATGAAAAATAGGAAAAGCTATCAAATTCTGAGTGCGCTATATTTTTAAAAAAATATTGAGGTAAAGCGAACCTCATTGAATGGTTCTATGTGGCAAGCGAGCTTAATAATTTCGGTTTGTTGACAAGTACGATTGCAAAGATATTTGGTTGAAAATTCTTGAAAATATATTGTGAATGTCGTTTTAAAAATAGGTATTTTCTTAATTCCCTCCAGTTTACTTAATCAAGTTTAAATATGTACTTACATAAAGCAGTGCTCCTGTGTACAGTTCCAAGCATTTATTATTTAAATGGCGGCAATATTTGGAAGAAACATTTCAGAAACCACAACATCATTATAAGCTAATATACATTATATATATATAAATTTATGTATTAACATTTTCTTCAATATGCCCACTTCTGTAGTTCTTGTTGAATTCTAGTACCAATTGCTGATCCTTATTCATCATTAATGACAGTTAAGAACAGATTTTTTTCTAAAGCACAGAATTTGTAGTTTTGCCAGAACAAAGAATTCGTATTGATTGCCATCAATTAATAATTCACAAACAGAAAACAAAAGTCAATATCATTCAATATATAATTTATAGCGAATGTATATTTCCCTAAAACTAAAATGAATTCAATTTAGTAGAAGACTAGCGAATAACCATCCAAAGTAATAAATTGCGTTTGCTGCATGCTTGTATAAACAGAATAGACAACAACGCTATCCTATGCTAGGCTGGAATATTTATTGGCTACCCTTAGTAGATCTTTAATTATATAGTTAATAGAACGTAATATTTTTAGGTTGGGATCGGAACAAATATTGAATGGAAACTGGGTATGTTTCACTATCAACCGGTCGAAGAATTCTCGGTATGGATACACTCTGTGGCCATTATCATGGTCTTTATTTTCATAGTGTTCTTCATCAGCAGTGTGGTATACTGCTCTCGCGTAAGAAAAGGAGTTTTCGATAAGTTCAGAAATCGATCAGTTCCACCAAACTACATGGCTCCTCTTTACAATTCAATATCTGAAAATGTTGGTAAGTTGCGATGAATTTTTCTGTTATATTTGAGAAGAAACTTTGGAATATGGATTAACGACAATGAAAAGAAATTCTTTACTTAAATTGTTGTTGTAAGCGGAATTGACTTACAGAATCCGCATGATCAATGGAAATATAATATTTCAAGTGCATTAAACTACTCATTTTTTAACAACAACAACAACAACGACAACAATATACATTTAAATTCTGATATACATTTAGATGTAATAAGCTTACAAACTTATTAAGAATATAAATAATGCAAAGTCTTTCTTCATATGAGCTTTGTTATCACAGTAATTGTTTTGCTTCTTGGTTACATTTATAAAATACATATCAATTAATAAATATTTTCCCTCATTGTTCTTGAAATGTATTTCTTATTCTATAATTTGTCAGATAATTGATATTTTTACTACATTCATGTTTTTAACTTCTTCCTAAATAATGTATGATTTTTCCCTTTCTTGTACTGTAGTCCAATTTGTTCAATTCGATATTGAAAAAATTAAGAATCAGTTCTTCACTATTTTTCTATTATACAATATTTTACCAAATGTAATTGTTCTTAGATTTAAATGTTTAGAAATATTCGATTTTCATTTCCAAAATATCGATCAACATCTAATATTTTGAAGAGCTTCTAATGATCTTAGATGATATTTACACATTATTTCTTTTTTATTTTTTTTGCTAATTATGTTTATTCCTCATTTAAATACTTTCTCCAATTTTGATTTTGCTTTTTTCTTTAAGTTTGTTAATAATCATGATAAGTACAAGAAATAGGATAGAACAAATGATTGAAAGAGTATCACCCTACATTCTTTTGGTACAAACTTTCCAATTTTTGAATTGATCTTATACAAAAAGCCATTTACTTAATGCTATTGCTTACTTCGTCTTAAATTCAATTTATTGCTACTGCCAATTATTTCATTTTTGGTGATCTTAATACTTTCTATTGTTGATTCATTTCTTATATTTTTAATTTACCATTAATATAGTTTTTTTTCAATATTTTGTTTTAGGTTTTAACAAATTAGTATTAAATAATGATTGCAATTTTTCGACATTTTCTTGTAATGTTAAAATATCTTTACAAAAAATGAGAGTATCATCTGCAAATTGTACATGATTACTATTAATGTGCTGATATATATCAATTACATATAACTTCAATTGTAATGAACGCAGTACTGATCCTTTTGGTACTCCATGCTTTAGTTCTAATGAATTTGATATTTATTCTTTGAATTCCACATACTGGTATCTATTACTAAAATAACTATTTAATATTTTATCAAGGAATTACTAAAATTAATAATGTGCTTTAAATTTTTCAATAAAATAGAATGGTTTATAGAATTAAAGCCCTTTGAAATATCTAATGATGCTATATATACTTTTTCATTGCTATCAAATTTTGATCTCCAGTCTTTAATAGCATCATTTGTAGTAACCTTTTAGAAATCAAATTTTTCAATTATATTATTAATTACTGTTAAAACTGAACCTGATTGGTAATTTTCTGCAAGGTCTTTTCTTCCTTTCTCATATATTGGTGGAATTTTAGCAATTTTTAAATAATCAGGACATGATGATCGTTCTGCCAAACATTGATTAAATAAGTCACACAGAGGTCTCAATAAATTACTTATGGCACCGTTCAACAACCAGGCTGAAATTCACAATGACCTTTCGCTTTGTTCCAAATAATTTTCTTCGTTTCTTTGTAAAATTATACTAAAGTAATATATCTTGGTTTTTGGGGATCATCATTTATAATAGAAATGTTTAAGCTTTGTATTTAGGTTGTCCTAGTTTCACAAATGTTTCACTTAAAATATTATTGATTTCTTTTTCATTTGTAATGCATTCACCATTATTATTTACTATATAAGGAATTTCATTTGCTTCTTTAAAACTTCAACAATTCGAAATAAATGACCACTTTTGTTTAACAGATTTTTTTTCATTAAAATATTTTGTAAAATGCTTGTATATCAAAATTACATTTTGTTGAAGCTTTGTTTTGCTACACTAATTATTTGTTGGAGATTTCTACGTTACGGCATAAAGTATTCGATTTTATTACAATAGATGTCGCACTATTGCATTGCCTTTAATTGTAGGAACAGGATTAATATATCTACGTAGAGTAATTAAGTATAATTATTATAGTTGAGTTTCGTTCTATTTTTACAATAACTTGCATAGGCCCTATACTTATTTTATATGCATTCTTGCGTTTCCTTAGATATCCATATCTTCCACGTTTTGTTGTCATTACTTATGTTATTTTTGAATCTTTGTAATTGGACAAAGCCTATAATAAATTCTTGTTAAATTATCAACTATAAACATCATTTTTGGTCCACTATTGTGCCAAAGTAATAATCATTCCAGCTCAAGTTCATCAATTCCTTCTAAAAATTATTGTTATTAAGTTATTTCTTTGAATAAAATATTTTAGTTCACATATCGGTGAATTTGTTTAAGTCTTTATATAGTTAAATATTGCACATGTCAGCAAGTGGTCTGATATGGAAAAATCTGTAATAAGAACTTCATATTGAATAATGCTTGAGATGTCAGTAATGATATAATCAATCAAAGAAAACTTAACAAACTTGATATGCGTTGGTATATTTTATTCAGAACTTCCGCATTAAAGATGTCAATTATATCGTTAATTTTCTTTTTTCAATTTTACACAAATAATTTTAGTTATAATCACCCATAATAATAACTAAGTTTATTGTTTGATTTGCGATGCAAATTTCTTTGTATAAGTTTTCTTCAAAGGCTTGAAGTGATTGTTTCTTACTACAATAACTTAAATTGATCAATAGCAGACTCCACATATATTAAATTGAACTCATATGCTATCAAATTCAGAATCATTTTCAGAAATATCATCTCTGATTATTGGTTTGAATTTGAATGGTATATTTCCTAAAATTTCAAACATTATTTTTGAAAAATTATATTACAAAAATAGAGATGCTATTAGCATTTTGTGAATATTACAACTTCTTGTAAATAATTCTTTATTATGTCTTAAGCCCTTAATTTCTGAATAATTAGGAAATCAGTTAGAAAGGTATTTTAGAGAAATTTTTTGTAGCAGCAAGCATTAAGAATTTACATAAGTGAATAGAATTTCCCATAAACTTAATACTTAGTGAATGCTTGAAAACAATCAAGCATTTGAATTGCTTTTGAATTGAATAAAGATCCAGAGTGTAATGCATGTGCAAGGGAACTTGCAGGATTGAACTAAATCTGAAGTAATCAATCTACGAGAAAATTCATCCTGTTCCTCTTCATAAATCTTTTAAAACTAATAATGATCTTCATTATTGCATTTCAATTACCCCATTTTTTTATTCTAAATGAAACAATTTGCTCCTAAAACAAAGTTTTTCTAAGTTATTGGCAGACTTCAAACGCTTCTGTAACAACGCTTTAGAATATCGTGCATTAGGGTTTCTTCTGTATTTGAATTCTGTTCACTTATTTGAATCCACATGAGAGCTTTATTGCTCTTTGTATATTTTTAGTTTTCTTTAAATTAAAGCGCCAAGAGTATTTAAAATTTTCTTTTAAAATATTCATCTTTGATGTGCTGTTTTGAAGAAAAATTAGGTTTCTGCTTTGATGTGTCTCTTCAGAATCCCTTGCATTGCAAACTTTAACTTATTTTCAAAATTTTTGAGACATTCCTACACTTAAAGCCATTAACAAATAATGTACTGCCCGATCATTGCCTTGGCATCCAAACAACTGAAATACATGTATATCTCAATTACAAATAGCATGGACGATTTTATCAAACAATCAATCAGAATCACTCGCTTCGATATTTACAATTAATTGGGAACGATTTACAAAAATTGTTCAATGTACATCTTCTTCTAGATTGATCAGTGTAGAAAGATGTTAGCACTATAATCAATGCTCTCATTTTTTTCAAAATCATATCCTACATTTTCATTGTAAGAACCATAATAAAGGATTATAGCAAAATTACTCTACGTACATATATTAATCATGTTTATACAGTTAAAGGCAATGCAATAGTGCGACATCTATTGTAATAAAATCGAATACTTACTATGACGTAGAAGAAGAAATCTCCAACAAATAATTATTGTAGCAAAACAGTAGACGATATTGGAATGTCTACAATAAACTTAAGAAAATGTCAAAATCAATGTAATTTTGGAAAGCAGCAGAAGAATTGCATAGTTTTACTTAGAAAATTAATTAACTTTTTGTAGCATAAAATATTACACTGATAAAATGATTTAAATGATTTATTCAATGATAGATTATAACTTTAATTTTGACGATTCTTTGTTTATTTAAAATTAGAACTGAAACCATCAATATAGCAAATATGCCTCAAATTATGTAGACGAAAAGTTTGAATTTAAATATTAAAAATCAATTACTTTTTCGTTGATGTTTGAGATTGCAGTCCTTTGCTTCAAATAGTTATGACGATCTTTGTGTTAAGTACTTAAGTCAATTTATATAAATGCAATGCTATCCCTAGTTTTTGTCAAATACACAAGATAATCTGTAACTGGAGCTCATATTTAACGAACCCATATTTTTGCCAATTATTGCATAGCAAAAGTTTTTGGAGATATTGGCTGGAGTAAGGTAAATTATATTCATAGTGGGCAAGGGTACCAATTTCTAGGAAATTTTTAGGAAACATTTTTGAAGTGATTTACTGTTGTCATTAGCAACAACTTTTTATTTTCATTAGTACTATGGCTCAAATTGTCCTCCTTCTCCCACACACCATTACTACTGCACCACGAGAAATTTTAGTCCACGCAATACAAATAATATCAAAAGAATATGTATACTACCCCAAATGGGTTGTATATTATGACATGACAGAATTATAATTATTTAATACTAATCAAGTAAGATGGTAAAGGTAACAGTCTTTTCACACTTAACCCTACACCGCAAGTGGTGAAGGGTTGTTGATGGAGAACCCCTCTCGTTGAGAAATAATGTTTATCCTTAGTTTGAAAATTGACTTCACACATATAATATTTTACTTTTCTTAAAATATTGTTAAAAATGCAAATCTCTAAAAATAAAAATTATACTCTGAAATATTATTCAAAAAGCTAGTATTTTTGATATCTTCATTAATAAATTCACTTCAGAACATCAGGTCAAGATGAAAATTGACTTTCTCAATGTCTTTAGTTTATAACTGTCAACCACTCGGCATTTTTAGCATTGCTGGTAATTTGCTGACTTCAGCGCACATTTTGACGTCAGCTAAATATTGGATTTTTCAGGAATATGTAAGCTATAGTCCTGCCAATTTCCGATGCTTGATAACAAAAAGGATTTTAGCGGTGACAAAAGCACGGCCAAGATAAGGTTAATATAGATCTTTGACAATCTAAAATTATGTCATTATAGTTAATTCTTGCGTACCCATTGTGCAAAAATCACTCTGATAATTGACTGCAATTTGAGTAAAAATAATTGTTATTAAATCAAAAAATTTCGTTAACATCTCAGACATACCTATCAAATCTTTGAATTATATTCCTCAACCTGTTTTTTTTAATATAATCCAAGTGTGTTTTATCACTATGAGAGGGCTTAAAACAACCTGGCACTATGGCGTTTTGTCACTTTCATTCTTTCCTGTGAAACCTTCACTATTTTTAAAAATTTAATATTTTCATTGAAAGGTAGGCAAATGTATGGCTAGTGGGTTCTGTATGGCAATTTGTAATGGTTTTGTATCGATTTCAACATTTAATTTTATTAGTTGTTCGTCTAGTGTTGGTGTATAAAATGAGATTATTTTCTTGATAAAATTACATAGAGAATTTGTTTTAGATTTTCATGGTTTACGCAAACATCTGGACTAGTAATTCATGGGAAAAATTCCTTGTTTTTTGTTAAATGCTATGTTCATGTAGTGTTCAGATATTAGTTGACCTCCTCAAAGGATTTTGAGATTTATATTCGAATATCAAGGTGATACCAAACCGTAATTGCATTAGACTTTTGGGTTGACATTCTATCAATTTCTTTGAAGTTCGGAAAATAAAGGTAAACGGCGTCTAGAAATTGATATTAAAATAATAATAATTTAGAAATAAGTTTGCTGTTATGATGGAAATGACTTTTTGATGTTGTCATTACTAAGATTTTTGTGAAATATGATAGCTTAATGTTATGTTTGATATAGTATTTTGTTCAATAACGCCCTTTATCCATTTCTTTTAAGTGCTCATTTTTTTCTACCAAAATTCGAGACATTATAGAGATATTCGGAAAAGTTATAAAAGGAAATAATTATTGAGAATTCAGAATTATACAACCCGTAATTATGATTGAAAAAACCTCATACCAGGTTGGCAAGGGGATCGACCTGACCCACTGGTTGTCTCATCCAATGTTACCGTCATTTGTGTAAAATTTCGCGTAATTTATACGACTTCAAAACCCAGTCCGATTGCTAATGTTTGTTTTTTTAAAAACCACCCTTTTCAGTTTATTATATGGGTTTATTATTTCCTTGTAATATACATTTAAAATGTAACCAGGGTGAAAAACTGACTTCTTAGCCATAGGATGGGTTTGATTAAGGGTCAAAATATACGGATTTTACCAATTAGAAAATATTTATTAAATATATCTCATCTATATGGAATTTTTGAATTGTTATCTTTAATTTACAATACTTTTTAGTTCTCGATGCTCACACAAATCCTCTGTTAAATAGACTGTCTGAAGCAGCGAAGACTAGCATCGAAGAAATATTGGTGGATTCGACTGTATTAACAAAAGGCGTCGAAGTTGGCAGAGGATTGTTTGGCGTTGTTCACACGGGAAGACTATATAAAGGGCCTGGAAAATACGTTGAGATCGCTGTTAAAACACTCACAGGTAACTGCAGAAAATTCGGTTATAATTTTATTAAGGACACCGAAGTGATAGAAAGGAAATAAAAGTGTTTTAGTAAAATTTAAAGTCGTATCTGTGGGATTGTTGTTGTAAGCTGAATTGCAGAGTCTAAAAAATTCATTAAAGGAGGAAAGTCTTAATTATTGTAGTCTGATTTTTCAGAGCAACATCTTCAGCATAATAATTTAAACTTGATTTTTCTTGCTTCTATTACATTAAATTAACAGAAGGGCCACATTAGGTCACATTGAATGTTAAAATGAATTTTTGTTTTTCTTGCTTCCTATAATACGGTAGGTAGTTCCTATTCCATAATTTTATCCATTTATATGTAATTGTTTTTAAATATATTTACATCCCATTAAATAGTTGTAGTTGGTAAGTACTTTCCACTTTTCATTTTAAAATGGTAGTATTAACATTGTTGAGGAAGTATATGATCATTTCGGTTTACTAAGACTAGTTCCCGTAGCATTTACTTGCAACTACAGGATTTCTTGCCATTCTAATAAAAGAGGTCAAGATTGTATGTATCATAATTGCAAGCAAGGAAAGAGTGCTTTTGTGCAATCCATTAAATTTGATAAATTTACAAATTTGCAAAGATTCGCCGAAATTGTATGTGACAATGGACTGTATTCTTAACGCATTGTTTAGGACAAATGTCTCCCAGTACAATGGAAGCATTCTTAAAAGACGGTGTGTTAATGAAGAATGTCAATCACGAGAATGTGTTGGGGATAATCGCTTTTTGTCTGCCGTATGACGATAATCCCATGGTAATCATGCCGTTTCTGTTAAAAGGCACTCTTTACACATATCTGAAAGAAGACTCCAATGTTAGTACCGCAAAATACAATTTCTGATTCTCTACTACATTTCTCTAAAACATCCTTTCGATATATATAAAATATATAATATGTTTTTTATCATTTCAATGATTGCGCAACCGGAAAAAGGTGAACAAAGCAATTTGTAAATATTTTCATTGATTTTCTGACATTAATCAGTCAATCATGCAGAATTTCTTATATATAAATACATTTTTGATAAATTAAAGGCTTGAGACCTAACTGGTCTTTAAATTTTTTAGAACGTGGCGTAAACTAAGAAATTGCATGTAGGTTATGATATCTACACTTGTTCATATCCGAAAATTCAATAGCCGACGTTATTCGAAGAAAACATTTATAAAGCAAAAATATGGATAAATAGAGCAGAAAAATTGGCGATCCAAATTGTTTTTCATAAAATTTAACACGCTGATTCTATTTTAAAAATCAACTACTAATACACTTTCATAAATAGGTATTTCTTCAATACATTTAAATTATCGTTTTCACAAAATTTTATTCGAATTTATTTTGTATATAATTTACACTATAGTTTTATTTACTCGACCACAAATAAATTGGTTTGATGCATCGACAACTCTAATTTTACTTCAAGTCCTCCACTTTACATGCCTAGTTATATTTTTACTAGAGTGTGACAGGACTAATAATATTCAATGAAAATATGAGGCCAAATCTTGTAGCCAAAATAGCATTTTAATTGCAGATTATTTGTTCAATTTTTGAGTTCCAATAGCCATTATTTTAGCTGCCCACCATAAAACAGCTGTTGTTGTTTGCCATCGACATTGCAAATGGGATGAATTATTTGGCATCCAAAAATATTGTTCATGGAGCATTGGCAGCACGAAATTGCATGTAAGTTTAGCATATTCTATGAGATGCAATAATTTTACAATTTACATTTTATATGTTAGAAGTTTCAAAGTTGTAAATGTGCCTCGTTTTTTCAGCCTTGGCGTCTGCCCTGTTTTCAGTTTTTTTTAACAAAGTTGCTTTTTTCCAAAATTTACAGTGAATTTGTCAAACAGAAATACAACAATTACACTTGTATCAGTCTGATTTGTTACTAGACTTAGATATTTTTGAAAAAGTTTGATGTGCCGTGCCTAATAATATTTTTGAAAAATCGCGCCGTGCTTAAAATCCACCGTGTCGTACCGGGTCTTGCTTCCAGAAACCAGGCACGGTTGCAACTCTGTAGTATCAACGTCCACATACATTCACAACTTGAGGCCCGCCTTTGGCCCATAATTCTTGGCCCTGCTCGTTCGGCCCATTTATAACTCTCAAATGGTTATGTTGAAGTAGTGTACCCATATTGTAAAGTCTAATTAAGCACATATGTTGAAGTGGTAATTTTTATTTTGTCGACAATGGGTTCATAGCTAGTTAGTCAATATCGTTTTGGGTTGGAAAATCTATACTTGGCCGATACACATTTTTCATATATTAGTTTCCCAATATCTAACCGACTGGAGCAGTCACAACACATACTGTGGTATCATATTCCCTATGTGTTTTTGATAAAAAATGCTTATATTTATTTCTAATATTGGGGAATACCATCGTATAGTGCTGCTTTCACAGTTGTAGTTAGCGTTTTGTGCAGACACGTTATGAATACCAATACCGTAGAATAAGTTCAAAATAGCCAAAATTGTATGCACGAGGCTGCTCATATCAACTTTAAAATGTAATTTATATTTGTTTATATATGCTAATATTTGTTTATATTTTGTTTAAAGTAAGAGTCACTGAAAAGATTTAATTTGTGCTAAACCTAATTTTTTGGCTTAAATAGGGATTGTGAATTGAATTAATATCAAAAACAAATCGCTTCAAAACAATAATTTGAAGTCATCCGTTTTGTAAAAATCGATTTTTTGTAAATTGTTGATCCAAAAAAGTTTGAAGTTTGGATCTGAATGACTCCAATAACTTTGGCAATTGTGTTATCCGTGAATGGTGAATCTGCTTTTGACATGATATCCTGTAAGGAATCTATAGATGAAAATATTTAGGTTTGATGAAAACATGGTGATCAAGATCACTGATTTTGGTTTGAGTAGGTTTGTCTGCGAGAAGATCATGAGATGTGAGAACCACGAATCCATTTATTGGATGGCTATTGAAACTCTTCAATTTCATCGCTTTTCAATATTTGGGGATGTGGTAGGTTTCAAATATATTGTAAAGTGTGCTTGCTCTTGATGCTTTAATATATTTTAAAGCTCTAACCACCTAAGTTCCTTATTGAAAATTATATATTTATTAATGTAATTGAAGCAATATTCTTTCAGACATAAAACAAAGTAATGCTATTAGAAAATACCCACTGAAACCTATACAATGATTTTTAAATATTTGTAAAATGTAGATTTCCGCAAGATAATGTATTTATTTAAATAGTTGTTTACTATATGTCATAATAAATTAATTTTAATTTGAAGTGGTCATTTGGTGTGGTTTTATGGGAGATAATGTCCCGAGGATGTCAGCCCTACTTCGCCTTCACACAAAGACAACTGATATTGTTCCTGGAGGAAGGCTACCGCCTTACGTCGCCGGAGCTTTGTCCTGACCCTGTGTAAGTCATTTTCATAAAAAGTACTATTGACAGTCTACCTCTAGGTGAAATCTGGAAATTCAATTTACAAATTGAATTTTATTACGCGAGGTGTTTCATGTATAATTCTTCTTGTACTCAATTGGCAAGAGAGGTTTTTTCCTTAGATTAACCAATCAAAGCATATTTTTTTCTGGATTTTCAATTAAAATGTCTAATTAATACATTTCGATAATTTCTTATAAAAAATGCAAATTAGTAATTCTTTAAATCTTAAGAGTTTTCATCACAGTGAAGGAAATAATAATCTTTCATATTTTATATACAATTTCAATCAAATTTATTATGCACGCAGACGATAAAAATAGTAAATCTAAGTTCATACTTTCTTGTAAATAGATGGGTAAAATATATTTGAATTTAAGTTTTAGCCAAAATATATGACAAAAAATTTAAGTTAAGGAAAATTGGAACAATGTCAGTTTTTTTGCAATCTTCATAATTTGATACAGATAATTTATGTTCTCATTATAATCGCAAATTATCTTGTGCTTAGCAAATATAAGTGAATTTATTAAGCAAAATATTTTTCAGATGTTTTAAATTTTCACTAAAAGTAAATGGAAATTTTCGAAATGTTTACTTGTAAAATATTTTTGTCAAATTTTCAAACTGTCATAAATTATTTTTTGTTATTGACGCATCTATTACGTAATGTGACAACTTGAGTGGTTCATTTCAAATTATAATTAAATCATACTCTTTTACTAAGTAAATGTAGTAAAAAATAATTACTTTATAAATTTGATCTAGTAGCAATGTCGGATTGAACTCGACCCGGCAGAAATTGACTCGAGTTTGAATTATCTTAACCTCACTGTGCTCAGTCTAAATTTTAAATTTACTAATTAATGAATTTAAATTTATTTAAATGATTTGCTTTAACGTGGTTAAGAGAATCATTTAAAGCAATTAAACAAAGATTGTACGCGTTTTAAAACATGTCAATTATGCATATACATTTAAAACCTTTGGAAAGTGAAGCGAGCATAAAATATTGCTAATTAATCTGCCATTTAACTTTCATTTATGAAGACAGAGGAAGTCAAAATGTTAATGATTTCTATCGTCATTAAGAGGATTTGTAAGCATCGGCCTTGAATATTTTGCTCTACTTACTAAAGGGAATGTAATTCCATATACACTATTGAGTTTTGTAAAACGCCTCGCATTTTAAAACGGCAATACTAAACGCTTTTATAAACGAATCCGCTCCACATACGAATGTATCTTTATTTCAAATTTTACATTTTTATAGAACAATTTTCATTCTAGCTTTTGGTTTTTGTACTTTAAGAATATAACATTTCTGCTCAATTTTATTTATGCTTCTAACACCTGTCTAGTGCTTTCTTTCGAATAAATATTTTCTATGGATCAATTGTGTAATTTCTAAATGAGTATTAACGTTTAGGTTACTTTAGTACTGAAAGTGTTAGTACTGAGCTTAATATGTGACGAATGGCTTCGTTTCAAAACATTTATCATAACAAATTTGAAAAAAAATTGTATAATAAGTACACTTAATATGCTATGTAATATATTTGGTGAACTAAAAAATATTGATGCTATAATAATTATTGTTTATTCATTAACTTTGATCTGATTTCCTTCTTGATACATAACAAGTGTCGAATATTTCTTCATATTATTTGAAAATTTTCTTTGATATGCTGATGTGGATTTTGGAAAATGATGGATACTAAGTGACCTAAAAGATGTTCATGAATTCGTTCTACAATGTATTTCGTGTCTCTCCGATGCAAGACTGCTGACAATCTTCACATATATACTTCTATGCGAGTAAGGAGAACAACAATTTTTCTACCAGATCTTCGTTTTTTAAAATATTTTGACTTTTTAGTTAGGTTAATTTTTTTTTATTACTTTTCCATTCTAGCTTTATCTTCATTATTCTTGATTAGAAAATTTTCCTTTGTAACTGATGTATAGAGGTCTCCAATGCATTTGCTTTAAATTTGGTTCTTCGTTTGATTTAACTTAGTTTTCATTACCTCATCTCTGACAATATCCTTTATCTTTTCTAAAATTGTATATCACTGATTAACTGCTTTAAATAAATCATTACATTAAAATATTTCCAGACATTGTTTGGGTAAAACTCAAAATCTTGTCTACTGCTAAGACCAAGAGCATTAAAAAGTTTTTTAACATCACATAATGTTGCCAGTGATGTTTGCAATTTGGTTTACAGCAATGGAGATGTGCCATTGTGACTACTGCAATTAATTTCCATCAAATTATAATGATAACAGTCTTTTTCAGAGTTACCTTGTATTTTGCACTAATCAAAGTCAAAGTTTTCTAACAAGGTTATTTTTATACTAGTAAATGTAAAGCAATACGACCATGGGTGAGCTGATTACTAACAAGGATTAATTGATAGGAGATTGAACACACTTTTTAAAACACTTCCCAACAGCTGCCTAAAATATATTGTGAAATACAACTATGCATAGAGGTAGCAGGCCACATTTTGGGGAAATCTATGTGAGAAATTTTCCACATTAAATTTTATTTTGCTAATGACAACATTTGTGCTAAGAATGAAATCAAATTCATTAAATTACTTAAATAATGTATAAATATAAATATTACCTAAACATAATCTAAAATAGTCAAATACTACCTGAACATTGAAACAACGCACATTATGACATTATATGACATAAAAATTTCTTACTACTCTTGCATAGATGGTGTAGAACATTGAATTTGTATTTCCTAACCAATTTATTTTAATAGACAAAAACATTACATTATTACATTTGGAAGCCCTAATAATAACGCTCGGATAGTAGTTGGTGATTTGGCAGTGTTATCAAAGTAGAGCGACCAATCCATGCTGAATATTTAGTCTAATAAAAATAAGAGGAGACATATTTTTGTTATATCCTGGATCATCTGGCAATACAACCATTTTCAATTCCGAGTATTTATACAGATCACGTATAAATAAATATTATGGAGAAATTGATGAGGAAATGTGTCATACTATTCGTAGTCCAATTTCGTAATATTTGTAATGATTTCTAAGATAGATTATTGTTAATTGCGTACAATTTCATTCAGTGAAATGATTTCATTAAAATAGTAAAAACGTGTGAGCTTCTAATGAATTAAACCTTAATTCAACATTTTTTATCTATGAATTAGTCCTAAGTACTTTTATATTTAAGGTATTTTCTCATGAATGCATGTTGGAATAAATCTCAACGATCTCGACCAACATTCGAAACCATATCAAAGACTCTGGAATCACTTATTAGCAGAAGTGAAGCCGTTGTTCAGTGCAGCTTAGAATCACCAATAGAAGAGCATATTTAAGTTTGTAGTATTTGTTCGTTTTAGATGAATTTTAGGTGTACATAACTATTTTGTAAATAGTTTAATTATATGGGTTAGTCTTCAGTTATTTGAACGAATTTCTTATAAACTGTAAATTTTTAAAATTATACAAGCGTCCATAAAGCATTGAAAAAACATTCTTTAGATATTGGTATGAAACACTTAGTAAAAGTTGATTAGGAGTTAGCACAATGGCACAAATATGAATAGACTTTTTCAATATATTATAAAATGCAATTTATTGTCAAATTCAAGAATACCCTCTTAAAAAAATTATTCTCGAAGGTGTTAGAAAAGCGGGCCAGCTAAGCAGTGTAATATGCTTGCGGGTAGAATTGCGTCTTCATCGGATGGTAAATGTTTAGAAGTTTTCCATCGAGCACTGGATATAATGAAGAAGGGAATTCCGCCAGACACCACCGATATTTGTAACGGCAAGTTCAATGCGAGCAATGGAATTAGAGATAATTTGTTGGAAATTCAAACTGCTTTATTGAGGATCCTGATCTTCATATTAATTTTAACCCTCACATACGTCGCACATTTTCCTATTATTGATAAGCCTAATAAAATTATTCAAAAAATGTATATTTTGTTATCTTTGTAAACAGAAAATATTTTTGGCTTGAACCATAATAACTAGTATTTTAAAATTCTTATGTTGTCAACATACTAAGACACATTAGTGGATTACAATAACAAGTAATATTATTAATTTTAGAATAAAAAGTTGAGATACAGGTCTCCATGCTTGTGAAAGTCTTCATAATTTTGAAACCATTTGCTTGCAAATATTAATAAGTGAACGATCTGTACCGGTTTTTTAAATGGGCAATATTGAGTTTTTAAAAGCACAAATAGTTTATCGCAGATCTTCAAATGATTTTTTCCAAGCTTAATACGAAGCAGAATTCTTAGGATTTTCAGATCTATTGGTGAATGTACTCTAAAAATATGGTGAACATTTACACTAAAATGTTCTATCCTGAAATATTTGAAAATATGATGTATTTTTTGATGAACATCCTGATTCCTTAAATGTATTTATTAGTATTATTTATTAATATTAAGAGACTTTTATTTAAGAAAAAATTTTTAATTTACAAATATATTAAACTGCATTAATAAAAGTTTAATCCTTGTTTTGAGCGACATCAAAAAGTTGAAGTTTAAAAGAGACAGGCAAAATAATTAATAGAATTAAGCGAAACATGTAATGTTCTAGTTGTATTATCCAACAAAAACATCTTTTTTGAAATTTTTCTAATCGATTTACATATCTTATATTTGCATACCAAATTGGGGAAGCATAATTAAGAGCTGGTAAAATTAATGAATTATAGGGATTCTTTTATATTTTAAAGTTAGTATTGAATGGTATAGTTCTTATGAGAGGAATAAAAGACTTTTTACATGATTTCAATTTCTTTGATATATGTTCACTGCAAAAAAATTATTTGAGATAGTAATGCCAAGATCTTTAACAGAAGATGAAGAAACTAATCTTACATCATTACTTAGCTGAATAGTAAAGTAAAGTAAAGTAAAATAAAGTAAATTTATTACAGATTCATATGACTAAACATAGTGTCAATATTTACAAAGTGTTTATAATGAAGCACCAACAAAATGAAAAGTTTTCATACCAAGTTCTGTTCCTACTAATGGCAAACAGGTGTATGGGAGACTCAATTTTTTTAGGGAACTTACAAACTTAAATAGAGGGTGTGATGGTAGATTAAGAATGCTATTGAAGCTCTGCAGGATGCGTTTATTTATAATTGTAGAAGGAGTTTGTTGGACAATTTAAAAATTTTTGGAGGCTTTATGTGCAAAAACATCTAGTTTCTTGGGATTCCTACCTGCCACAGTTAATGGTGCATACGTTAGCTTTAATTCTATATACACTCTATAGACTTGTTGTAATTATTGTGGCTTAGCTACAGATCTTTTTAAATATGTTAAAAGTACAACGAACTTCTGCCATGACATAAACGTTTCTTAAGCAAGAGACAACATATTTAGCATCAATCAATAGTCCAAGAAGATTTATGTTTGACGCATTTGATTGGATTGCCATTTACATTTATCGGTTTTGGGTCAGGTATGGTTTTAGAAATATTCACAATCATTTGCACTGTCTTCTCTATGCTTATGGGGAGCCTATTAGTCTGACTGTGCTCGATTATATTATCTGCTTCACTTTGAGCCATGGAAATCAATTTTGCCGTTACATCATCTGAGTATTTAGTAAGGATATTGTTCTTGTGTTTGACTGTCAAATCATTTATCATGATCTGAAAAAGTTTTGGACCGCATACTGTGCCTTTAGTGAATCCACGAGATTTACGTTTTGGTCTTGAAACTACATTTGATATTCGCGTCGGAACAGTTCTGGATGTTAGAAAAGCAGAGTACCACGGGATAACAGCAGCTATTTCAGGAATTAATCTTGGTTTTACCAAAAGGATCGGATGCTCCACTGTATTGAATACTTTGGCGTAATCAATGCACAAAACGGTGAATGCGGAAGGCTTTCTGTCAAGAAACTCCTCCAAGTCGTGAGTAAAAACGCAACTGCATGGTCTGCTGAAATATTTTTTTGAATTGATATCAACCAAAGGCATTACTAATTTTCTTACCATATTTGCGATCTATGTATTTCTTCAAAATTTTTTACCTTTGCAATCGGGGATATAATGTTTTCTTTCCAAATACTAGAAAATTTGAGCTCAACAAGGCTACAGGTCCATATTATATGCATGAGAAAAACCAGCCCGAGGACGTGCTTCTTCCAAAACCATCCAGGGTATTGTCCTCTACTCTTAGTTTGGTTGACATCACGCAATAAATTAAGGAAGTCTATTTCACTTGGTAACGGTATATTATCAGGAGGTAGATGATCTGTGGTCTGCTCAATATGAGGGACAGCATGTCTGGAGGTGCACAATTCATAAATGAATTTATTAACGTTCTCTACGGTTAATTCTGTGCTATCATACTTGGAAAGAAACTGAGACATACTTTTCTGCGGTTGTGATAGCTTCTTGAATGTGATCAATTTTCACAATTTCGTTCTATTGTCATTTGTTGCAATCGCATTCATATGATTTATGATACTCTTGGTGCGCTCTTTTTCTATTCTACATATAAGCAGATGTACTAAATTGTGGAGTCCATTTTGCAATGCATTGATTTTTTTATTTATCAAGTCTTTGATTACAGGGGTAAATCCACAACGGATCGTTGGATGTTATCGAAACAACTCGCTTTGGATATATTTCAAAAATTCGTTGAACAGCTTTATATATAGATTTTGAAAGAGTATCAACATTAATTTGAGAACAGTGTGAGTACCAGTTGTGAGATAGTCGGGCACGTTTAACCAAATTATATTTCACACGTTGATCATATATTGTGATTCTCTGCAAAACTGACTTCTTCCAGCTGTTTCCTGGTTTTAACAGGATAGCAGAATTGACAGATTTTCCAAAACTTGGAAATTTAATAGGCTTGTCATAGCAGTTTGAAAAACTAAAAAGAATGTTGTCCAGGTGGCTTTGTTTTCGGGTAGGAAAATATATGTATGATTCAAAGTCTAATAACTGTGTGAGATTGGTTACAGAAGCCTTGTTGAAATCACCTGCTATTAGCAATCGATTCCACTTTGTATTATCACAGTTGTCTAGATTTGAAATCGACTCAATGATCATATCTTCAAATTCCCTATATGTTTCTGGGCTGTATGAATTTATTGGCCTCTACACACACATCAGTAGCGTTATGACCTCTTTACAATCTACTATTACTCCAATTATTTCCCCAATTTCATTCACAGAATTTATAACCTCATGAGACTGAAGCATATCTCTGTTGTAAATAGATACCCCACCGCCTTCAGATTCTTCTCTTGATGCTTGGAACATGTTTTAATTATCTATGGATTGGCTAAGATTAGTGGCATTAAATTTATGACCCACGTTTCTGTTATCATTGCAAAATCAGGACCAATCTCGTTCAGTGTAGCCTCAAATTGACACATCTTATTGTTAAGAGATTGAACATTTGCATAGTAAGTGGTAAATGCAGTCGTACTTTGGCTACCCTGAAGTCATAAGAGTTTGGGAGAGTGTGAACTACCCCATTCAATGTTTCGTATCAATATATTTACTGCTTTTCTCCTTGAGTCACACTCTTCGCCCGTAGAGTTATGCCCTGTTGCTTTGCAATTTATGCAAACATGCTTGCCTTAGTTTGATGAAATTTCACACTCTGTAGAATTATGGTTTCCCCACAGTATCTACATGCTTTCTGGTTTTTTTAAATTTTTGGTGATGTCCAAATTGATAGCATCTAAAACATTGCATAGGGCATAGGAAGTCATCAACCTCACATAGACGATGTTCTACATTTATATACCTCATATTGAACAAAGATTTCGCAATTCCGGGTAACTATGACAACTGCCATTTGTAACTTGGTCTTCGTCTTGAATAAAAATAACAGTTGAAACGTTTCAGAAACCACATTCATTTCCGGATTATTATCTTTAAGTTGTTCTACGAACGAGTTCTGCGATATGTCTACGTCAGATGGTATGTGTTTGATTATCATAGTAGGTTGCAGTTTCACTTTGTCTCTAGCATCAATGTCTAACGATTTCATCACTTCTACTGTTTTCCTCTACTTTAATTATTAGTTTACCTGAAGAGGTGCCTTTTGATTCTGAAAATGCAATGTTTGCCAACTTAAATTTACTACCGACTTTAGTTTCAAAATTTATCAAAACTTCTAGGTCAATAGCACTATTTGAATAATTAATTATAAGATACTTTTCTGAGTTTGAAGAAGAAGCAACATCCGATCAGGTTGATTGTGGACTAAGTTGTCTTGACGCATGAATTTCTCCTCGGGACATTAGCTTTAATTCTGAATTCTTGGCATCTTTCCCTAGATCGGAAATCTTAATTTCGTTTTCCGCAGACTTACTATTTTGCGATGTACAGAGACTTGATACCATATTGACTATTTCATCAATTGATTCGATGAATGCATCCAGCAAGCAGATCCGTCTTGTTCAGCTTCACTGGAGGTCATGACTGATGAGTGTGGTGTGGACAATTCACAACGCGGAGACAGAGAAGTTATTTCGCAGTGAAACATGAGTGGATCGCGTAGAGCTTGATCGGGAAACAAGTTAACTGACTGCCTGATCAACAGAACCCAGGCACGGATCACTAGGCTGAAATCTAATTAAATTGTATAATAGACAGTTTCTGGAGACATTGTAGTAAATAGTTGACATTTATCAAAGTTGACTTCCTTTCTGTTTTCTTTTGCCCACAACAAGAACAAGTTTAGATCTGATTGTAAATCAGTGGAGTTTGATCTATTATCTTTGAATCATCAGCAAATAGAAGCGGCATTGTATCAATACATTGATCAGGTAAATTATTAATCAAGTAAATAAAAATTAGAGGTCCAAACACAGATCCCTGTGGTACACCACTAGTAACTGGAAGCAATTCAGATTTCGTGTTGTTTATAATAACCTGTTGAGTTCTATTTAATAGGTATGATGCAATTAAATTTATAAAATTATGTGGAACATTCATTCTGCTCAGCTTATCTAAAAAGGGTCCATGTGGAACTTCATCGAAAGCTTTACTAAAGTCAAGATATAATATCATGCATGACTTATTCTATCAACATCAGAGTACAATCGATCCATTAAAATAAGAAGCTGAATCCAAATTGAGAATGCGTTAGTCTTTCTTTAATTATTGGAAAAAGTGCATCGAATATAATACATTCAAATAGTAATGATATTTTATATGAAATGCTAATAGGTCGATAATTTCTATTTATATTTTTTGGTCCACGTTTGTTTCCAATTGTAAATATAAGTTTTCCATAATTTTGGGAATTCACAAGTCGTTCATATGTGATTAAATAGTTTCTTTACATGAGGAGCCAAACATGAAGCATGCTTTTTTAGAAATATTCCGGGAATGTTGTCTGGACCACATTCTTTTGAATTGCATTTAAATAAATGTTTGGAAACTTGTTTTGTCGTCAATATTAAGTACAAAGTATTTGAATTATTAAGGTTCAAATAATCACTATTTTTGAGCATCATTGGAATAAAAGCTATTTTTGGGTACATAGACCGCTCAAGTCCGTTCTCGGCAAGCTGTGCTCCGGTCAAAAAACGAGAAAAAATTTTCAAATACAAAATCCATTCAACGATAGTACAATAGTTTTTTCACCTCATTAAGGCGTCATGCTGTGGGCAAACACATTTAAAAGATCACGCACAATCAACAACAGTACTCGTAAACACACCAGATGGGAACAGGTACTTTATGAATTTTCACTAAACATGTCCCATCAAGATGCAAGAAACGTTCTGCAATATGTTTACGACAGACCGCAAAACTTTACTCAAGATATCGGGTATGAACCCAAAAATATTTTACAGAAACTTCAAAGAAGTTTACTGACACGAACACGCTAAAAAGGAAGAAAGGAAGTGGGCAACCTCTCAAATTGGCTTGAAATGAACGGAAAAGTTTTGTCCAAATTACTTTAAAAAACCCATTGAAATCAATCGCTCATTTGAACTTAAAGTTTCAAGACACCCAAAACAAAGTTGTCTCAATATCGACAGTGGTAACTTTCGAAGGCTGGGATCTGTAAAAAACGTAAGAAAAAGTGTCGTTATTGATACAAAAACAAAAAGAAGATCGGGTTAGCTTCTGTGAAACATGGTAACTGGATGGATTTTTCATAAATGCTTTCATGACCAAAGTATACATGTTCTCATTGGTCTACGACAATCAAGACGCCTCTTAAGCCATCTCCAAAATGTTGTCAAAAATGCTAAGTTGGGTCATGAAAATTTTTACATTAAAATTGTGGAAGGAGGCAATGCAGACAGTTCAAACTATACTGATATTTTAGCAGAGTTTATCCTATTTGCGGAACGGTGTTATCAGAATGGTTAGGGTGACCTCCATACTTCAAAATATACCCAAAATTTCTTTATAAAAAAAATCTTTAAATTTTGTAGTGGCCGGACAACTCATCGGACTTCTTACCTATAGAAAATGCATGGGGATCATAAAGGATGATGTGCAAAAAGAAAAATCCGAAAAGTATGCAAAAGCTGAAGCAATATTTGCGGGAGTCCAAAGAAAAAATTACCCCAAAAATGCGGAAGAATTTGATGGACTCCATTAAGGACAGATTTTTTAAATGTGTTCGCTCGGGAAGCAATGTAATCTAATTTCTTTTACATAAACCTATAGAAAACTTAATTTGCCATCGATTGATATAAATTTTGTTACTGTGCGTGCTTTTCTTGCTAAGAGATTGAAAAGATTCTGTTTCTCATGTTTTTACCGGAACTATAGCTGTTTTTTATTAACATACATGACATTGGAAATACCATATCACACATTAATTTAGTTTACATTATAGTTAATGTATGCGAACGCTTTTTGCTGAAATTACAAAAGCAATTTTCAGCAAAGTAAGCGTTCGCATACATGTGTAAAAATTGATTGACATGTGCTAATTGATGAGTCATAACCCGCAATTAATTCATGAATAATGAGAAGGTGTGGCTAAAAGATGTGAATATTCATAAATTACATAGTCAAACTATGAATAATTTTAAAGTGTACGTTTGTAGTTTTAGACAATTGAAAGGACTAGTATATTGAAATAATCGTATATTTTTTGTTAATGAACTTGTTATGTACACTGAATAATAGCAGTAGTATTAAATTTAATAAATTCTTGTATTACTAAGAAATTGTTTTATATTTAACATAACTTATATTGTATGTATATATACATAGGGTATTTTTTATCCATATATACATAAAGCTTTCTTAAACATCTAATAAAATTCTTAACATGAGCGTCTTTACAAATTTTTCCATTTATTTTTAAAAATAATTGACTTCACTTGAATGAAATAAACCTTTTTAAAATTGATGTACTACAGTATTTGCCAAAAGAAAATCCCAATAGAGCACAAAGAGATCCGATTATGGCATTAGGAAATCCATATTGAGATTGAAAGATCCAATTAAGATTTTTAAAAATCAGAATCGGGCATGAAAAAATCCGAGTAAGGCAATTAGTCATCCAATTAATACAAACAAATATCCAATAAAATTATTTGAACTGAACTCGACCAAAAATTATATATATATACCAAGATGAGAATTATTGTTCTATCGTTTTTAAACTTATTATACAAAATTAAATACATTGTTGTTACAAAAACAGTTCTTTATTTCAAATTTTTTATCACAAGTTTATCGGCAAAAGTTGGAGCCCTTCATCTGAATTGTCTATATTTAATTTTGAAGGCGATACGTTAAGTACAATAGTTTAGATATTTGGCAAGCAACAAAACTGCAACACTTTCATTATATATTTTCTTCAAATCTCACTGTTTTTTTAACAAATATAAATTAAAGACACTTAATAAATTAATATTGATAATGAGGGCAATTTTTTTTTGAACCTGAGAATAATAAACCATAGATAACTACTGTACATGTATTCATATACTTTACATATGCTTTCATACCGCTTGTTCTCAAGTGCACCAGCTGCTGGGAAACACATTTTTCTTTGTGCATGTTTCATTTGCACAAAATGCGCACACCTTATTTACCGAAATCATCCTCAAAAATTGCCAATTTGGTTATCTGTTCAATGTATATAGTGTTTTTCATAATGATACATGTTGGATATTTATTCGCACAATTAGGATGTTTGTTTGCCTTAGTTGGATCTCCTCTTGCCTTCTTCGGATCTCCTAATCCCTATGAGGATCTTTTTGTGCTTTATTGGGATCTCCTGAACACTACATGGATCTCTGTGCTCTATTGCGATATTTTTTCGGCAAATACTGTAGTTTGAGAGAATATAAAAGTAACTTTTCATCATCATTTTGTAATAATGATGGAACTTGTGCCTGTATATAAATTTCATTTATAAAATTTTGCGTTAAATTATTTATCACATTTATTCATTTTTATTAATATAAAAATGTTTCTCTGCAAAGTTCTTCGCTACATTCATACATAACTTTCATGTATAAGCTTTTTTGTTACAGTATTTAATGTGTTTATTGAAGTTTATTCTATATATTGTGTAAGACTTTCAATAAATAGTAAAGTTCATCTTTAACCCTTTCACTGCGTTTCATTAATTTTCAGAAATTCTCAAAAAATGTAATTTTGACACAAAAAATGAAAATCAATTTTTTCTTAAAAAAAGCAGTTTATTATACTGAATTACATGGAATTACACCAGATTTTGGACATTTTATTAGAAAAAAACAGGAGAGATGTTTACTGAAATCGAATTTCGCAGTCAGACATTTTGTTGGCCGTGTGACTAAAGGCGAATTTCGCAGTGAAAAAGTTAAACTACATAAGCTAATTTGTAGAATGCCTTAAAATGGGTATTATTCGCAATATTAAATAAAACACATATAAACAAAACCAGTAATGTTTCAAAATACAGAAACAAAATCTCAATATACAATAAATAATAGTCAAATTTAAGTGTATGTACGTTTTTCTTTCTCGTTTTTGAATGTTTATACTCAATATTGTCATAAAATTAGCATTTTGTTCATTGCCTATGACGAAAAGATGTCTTCATTTTGACACATTATTTAGTTTTTACAACGATTCAAGTGATGACGGTTTACTTTATTCAACAATCTAAGTCATTTTTGCGTTTTAATAAGTTAATTACAAATTTTATTTTATGTGATAATGAATTACTATAAAATTTCATAATGTTTGTACACGTTTAATATCTTTGCTAACAAAATTTGTATTAGACTTGTTGAAAATTAGTTTTTTAAAAAAGAATTGTTTCTAATCACACATCATTTTGAAAACATCGTAGAGAAAATAAATTCAAAAACAAAACTTAAAACATTACAAATTTGTTTTTCACATATTTTGATTATTAGCGTTTTTTGGAATATAATTTATGCAAAGTCAAAACGTTATGCAAAACGAATATTTGTTGATTGTGTTAAAACATGTACTAGTGAAACCATAACAAAAGGAAAAGTGTCAGATGTATTAAAACCCGTAGCAATACATGAAAAACTGGAGCTAAATCTAGTAATAAAAATACATATCTTAGACTCTCAAACAGTGGAAAAATAGTTGGAAAGTCAAAATATAATGGTATTTTCTCTAATGCTATGCTTTAGAAACTCTAACAAGGTCGGATATTGTTTCAAAAAATCTCACACTCTATATGATTTTAAATTATTTAATGCGAAAATGCAGTTAAAATCTGGTTTTACTAATTGCATATTGCGAGATATACATTTTATGTTTGAATACAATGAGTAAACTGCCTTGAAGAAGTATTTATTTCATTTATTTCATTTTATCTGCTTCTGAAAATTGTAATTTAAGCTATTTATTTCTATAATAATAAATATATCACACTATCTCGTATTCAGAAAATGTTCCTAAGTTGTTTTAATACCTAATTTACAAAATATATTTTAAATCATTTAACGATTGCTGTTGTGTTTATATAATCTAATAAACAATTACAAATATGTATTAATTAGATTAATTGTTTTGAGTACTATACGTTAGCTTAAATTTATTTTATATAGCTTTGATTGTCATTTTCAATTTAAAAACTTTGCTTCTTTTCACTTCAAGTTATATATTGTGCAGAATTAATTTAGTAACCATAAAAAATTTTCAATTTCATGAGCGTTTAATGCTATTTTTCAAACTGTGTACGACTATGTATTTTGTAAAATCAATAAATTTAATCATTCTTGCGTAAATGTATTTCTTTATGAAAATGTGTTAGTCTTTTCGTAATTAAAAATCTTTTGCGAGTTTCATGACATCTAATTGAATCGTTTTTGAAATGGCGATATGTATTCATTTGCGATTATCAAAAATTACTCATTGACTGAAGAAAAATTCGAATGTTAAAGTTTTTAACATTGTAAAGCTGTGTATACCATTGAAAGACTTTTGTTTTTAGTTTAGAAATTTGGAGTTTCCACTTTGTAGATCAATACATAAATGCACATTTTAGGAATAATGTTAGCAACAATTTTTATATTCCTTTAAAAACTTGATTTAAGAAACATGTGGTAAATTCCTGTTTAAAATTTATAATTATTTTAAGATATTATTGTGCCAAAAGGCAAAAAAATCACAAAAAGGAAAAGAAAATATCTCAAAGGCAAGTAATTTTGTTCGAAAAGGCAAAAAAAAATCACAAAATGGAAAAGAAAATATCCCAAAGGCAAGTAATTTTATTCGAAAAGGTAAAAACAAATCACAAAAAAGGAAAAGAAAATACCCTAAAGGCAACGCATTTTGTTCGAAAAGGCAAAAACCAATCACAAAAAAAGTTGTATTTTTATATGATTTTAAAATGTTTTACTTAATTGTTAAAATGATTTGAATTTCATGTTTGGTAGATAACAATCTTTACGATTGGATACATTTTGACATTTGAACAATAAGGTATAAATAAAAAATTATGCAATGTTAACATTGTCTGTTAAGAAGTGAAACTTTGTAGACACAGCGGCATAATGTAATTTTACATGGTTGTACTGTTTTTAAAATTTGTTACATTTTGACATTTGAACAATGGGGATATAGATAAAACCACGTAATGTTGACATTGTCTATGCAAGCATGCAACTTTCTACACATATGAATATACACAGCCAGCATAATGGAATTTCACATTGATGAAAGAACTACTCTGAAAGATTTCAAATTTTTTGGTGAGTTTTTTCTATAATTAAATCTCAGATATTGTTTTGATTCTTAAAGCTTTTTTTGCAATATTATCTCTATTTAGTTTTACAGATATTTCTTTTAAAACGTAATTAATTTTATTTTAAAGATTTGCTACGAATTTTCAGTCTGATGTTAAATTAATTATATAATTTATCATAAATAGAAACATCGTTTGTTTGTTAATACACATTTTTAATTGAATTTGTTTAAACTTTTAATTGTCATGTGTTTTATACTGTGATCTATCACTTCATTGGACTTGTATATTAATCATTAATTTAGATACTACCGTGTGAAATTCATAATGTGCAAATATACATTGCGTTTGTTTCCTGCAGCATTCCCTCAACAACAATCATGATAAACTAACACAATAGACAAATTCAATAGTAAGATATATATGGTCATTATAAGCAAAGTGTAGAATAAATTACATTTTTGTGTTGTCTTAAACACGTATGTGGGTTTTACCACGTACGCTTATTAAATATTAGAAATTGCGAGTTTTTGCATAAACTAGTTTTTGGATTTTTCCGAAAAGTTAATTTGTTTTATTACCGAAATAAGGCATTACGCTTTTAACGAGTATTATTATCTCTCTGATTCAAACATTTGTTATTAAATTTTACCGAATAAAAATGTAAGTAAAGTAAACATGTAAACTAAATTAATGTGTGATGTGGTATTGCCAATATCATGTATGTTAACAAAAAAAACAAGTATGTAAAATATAACATGTAAACTAAGTTAGGCTACATAAATAACATAAAACTAGTAAAAGTACATGACTATACAAGTTCCATGACGTCAGTACAACACTCCTGGCAATATCCACGGCCCAGCAGAGGTCAAAGTTCCCCCTCTCGACCAATCAGAAAAAAGTGTAGCATGCTTCTAGTCTCCCTCTACTACTCTTAGATATCTTATGCCATCACACTTTTGTTATTCTTCTTTGTTATTTACTAATGTTACTAATAGTAAGCTGTGAAACTATGTATAACAACCTAATACAACGTTTTGAACAATTTATTGGATATAATTATCGAACATTTCATTAATTTGGTGAACAGACCAAACTCAAGTTTTATGCATGCTTCAGTCTGTGATATCTCTCATTTGTCCAACTATACTGTGTAAATAATTCATTTTTACAAGGATTTGAAGCTCTGTATATATGTTGATAGTACATTCCAAGCGCGCAACAAGTTTTTCGTATAAAAAACATTTGAATAACAGTTGGGAATTTTTCCAAATTCAGCTCTTCTGGAGTTGGGAATGCTTCCCCAGTACACATCTCATTAAGTGGTGCTCCAAACTGTTCTCCAACTGAAAACATTCTTTTGCACCCTATCATTACTGCACCTAAATTAGATCTTTGTTATATATATATATATATATAATGTATAAATATATATAGATGTATATATATATATATATATATTCAAACAATTATTTATCAAGCAATAACTAAGCAGAACATTAAAAAAATTAGATATGTATGAAATTTCAAACCAAATGATAATTATGCCCATTGCATATTTGTAGATAGCGTCAATAATGAGATGAAAAATAAACAAATATTTTTTATTCATCTCATTTTATAATTGGTCAACTAGGTTTATTAGCAAAAAAAGTATAGAAAATCAATGAAGTGCTTTAAGTCAAAATTTTAAGCTGGATTGAAATTCCACGCATCAGTAAGCCAATTCTTGTTTTGAAAATCATTCACTGTCATGCTAATGGTTTAATTACAAAGAGTGTCCTTACAAATAAATAAATAAATAAATGTTATATTGATGTTAATGGGCAAATAAAAAACAATACAACCTTTTGTTTACGAATTGACGATACAATATTCAGTTTTGTAATGTGAATTATAGATGATCAAGCCTATGTGACATGTTTTTTAGAGCTGAGATGCCAGATCAATTTTTTTGAAGCGTCAAATTTTCGTATAACCATTTTTGCATAAATGTTTAGCATAAACCGCAATAGTCCAAGAGTTGTTATGAATCGTGGCCAACTTACATTTGATATGAGTAATGGAATATATGCAAGTAGTGTACAAACGTGCATGTGCGTTTGCAAAACTTCATTGGCATCCTCATGGATTACATAATCATTTACTTCACCCCCTCCTTTATTTCAAGAATTTCATAAACGCAAAGCGGCATTCAAAACAGGAGTTTTTCCTTTCAATGTTTTATTATTTTGAAAAATCTGAATAAGTTTAGTAAAATAATAAAATTTGTGAACATTTGTTTCACAGTTTTAAAATATTTATCTGGTTTTCTTTTCCAATTTTCAAAATAAAAAAAGAATTCTGGAAGTCAGGATATGATAAAGATAAATAAAATTATGTACGATTATGACAGAGGAAACATATGTGATGTTTGAAATAGGCACTAGATTCAATGTATAAATTTAGTGTAAAGTAAATAAAAAGTTGTACCCTTTAATACTATTGGTGCTAAAGCTACTCTATAATACTATTTTTGACAATATTGAAGTAGATGATAACAGAACAATTTTTTACTTTTAACATAAATCAAAGGGAACATGTGGTTCAATCAATAAAAAAGAAGTCTATTTCTTAAAAATAAAATTTTAGATTTTTGAATTTGCTTGTCATCAAACTGAAGCACCCTCCTCCTACTAAATGAATTTATTGGTCTAATATCGTCAGTAGAGGTTCAAGTTAATATATGTACATAACAACGAAATTGATTGACATCATTTTTTGATTAATTTTAAAATGTACTTTAAAATACGAAGACAGATTTCCACACTCACCCGACCTGCTCACTGACAGATAGTGTTAGGTAAGGGCATGATTTTCTATTTTTAATGGCATTTTGCCAGTCAGAATTTTTGTTATTGTCCAAATTTCTATGTTTCAGTTTTTGTCAAAGTTTAGTAGAAATAAAATTCCTTAATGTCCTCATATTAGTTTTAATAATAAAATTAGTAATAGTTCCAATATATCGAATTTAAATGTTATGTATTGGATTGGTAATATTTAAAATACATTTTTGTAGTTTTCTACATGTATGTACAATAAGTGACCGAATTTTGTACACTATCGCCAAAAAACGGCCGGAATTTTAAATTTCTTGATCATCACCTCGCATTACCGATAAACTGGTCCTACCAGCCGGCTACGGCTTTCTTGATTCAGGAAATACTTAGATTTTAATGAAATAGTCCTGTACAATGCATATTCCGTTTTCCACATCTCAGCTCGCAAATTATTCGGGATACAAGCCTCAGAAGCCGAGTCTGAGCACGACTTCTCTAATGCAGGAAAGTTTTTTTCCTGAAAATTGTACTCTTTTAAAAAAATTCTTGAAAAACAAGATTTGACAAACATATCTAGAATCTTAATCTGAACGGACAATTTATATACAGGGTGTCCCAAAAAGATGTATACACCTTTTAGCAGCTGATAAGCATGCAGTTCTGCTATTATACATGGAGGCGAAGCGCTTCCCGGAGAAGGCTATTTGTATTGCACCTACTGGGGACTTGAGAATCCAAATGTTATGGTTGACCATCATGTTAATTTACCAGGAATTACAGTGTGGTGCGGCTTATCGTCAAGAGGATTTATCGGACCGTTCTTTTTTGATGCTACTGTGAATGGTCAAGTTTACTTGAACTTGTTGCAACAGTCTGTCATGGCAAGCATAAGTGAAAATTTTGAAGAAGAAGATTTTTATTTTCAGCAAGATGGAGCACCCCCACACTACCATCGCGATGTTCAATCCTTCTTTGATGATATCTTGCCAAGCAGGTGGATTGGACGGAGTGGTTTTGTTGAATACCCTCAACGTTCATCAGACCTCACACCACTAGACTTCTTTTTATGGGGATACCTAAAAGACAAAGTCTACGTAATGAAACCTACAACACTCGCTGAATTGGGAGCAACCATTGAACGTGAATGCGCGCAAATACCAAGGGAATTGTTTCATGATGTGTGCTATTCCATCGCTTTGCGTTACCGGCGGTGTCTGGACCAGAAAGGACATCAGTTTGAGAACCGGCAGTGACAAAACGATAGAATGATGTTTTGCATTTTTTTACATGTTGAATGTTAAACAAATAATAATAAACACCTGGTTTACAATTATTTAATGTGTGTATACATCTTTTTGGGACACCCTGTTTACTTGAACTATAGTCAAATTTGAAAATACAACTTTCTTAATCTTTAAACTTTTGATTTCACTTTCCTTGACTTGGAGAAAATATCTCTATAGAGTCGAAAATATCAAATTCTAAAGGGCCGATCGAAACCGGTCGAAATTTTGCAAAAATAGACCTGTTGACCGGTCGGTTTAAGCTGAATCAGAAAACCCTTAGTGGGTTCAGTCGGATCAGCATGGAATCATATGCGAATATTATTGATGGAGTATAAGCATCGATGATCACGAGACAATGGTCACCTCTTTTAAAGATCAAAAAGAAAATGCGATAACTTGAATTTTATTTGTAAGCCTAGGCCAGTTTCCTAAATTTTATTCTATATTCGAGAAATTCACAAGCTTTGGAATTAATTTAAAACAATTATTATATCAATTTTAGAAAATCACTTAAAACCAAATTTATGAAGCAATTTTGACATTCGTCAGAATCTCTATGCATCGTTTGGCAATATGTAGTATGAAATTTTAATCTGATGAGAAAAACAACGAAGAAAAAGGATAACTCTGAAGCTGTGTGAATCTCAACGCAGATAAATTGAAGGTTGCGAGAAGTTAACTGAAAGGGCGATACTTTGGTACTATTTGTTTTAAATTTCAATTTGGCACAATTTTGCTGATTCCACAGATGAAATAATTAGGCATTATAGAGGAAATGTTTTAAAACTCTTTAGTTAAGTAGGGCTTAACATTCCTTAACTCAATAAACTTAATAAATTTAAAAGTAGGTACTTCATTTAAGAAAGATATTTTCACTAGGTTTAAAATATATTTTTACTTACGATTTCTCGTCTCATGATCCATTTTAAAGTAATGCAAGAACCAGAGGTTAAGCGATAAATTGTTGGAGGATCTGTGCTAAAAAATTTGAACTTAATATTCATCAGACTATATATAGAATGGAGTAAATATTCATTGATTATCATAGAAAAGAACATAATAAAAATCGACAGCATAATGTCTATGTAAATGTAGTAGAAGTATTTTCAAGCAAGAAATCTTTTAAACCATGGATTTAAGATTCTCCATTGGACAGAGCACCGGAATCCTAATAGATGTATTCAGATGTACAGGATTTATCGTTTTTGAAGTCTTTATATACATCTATATACATATGCCTTACATTTAAGTTTCTATAAATTTTTTAGAACTGGTAAAACTTGTACTGTCACCTTGTAGTATTGAAACGTATGTGTAATAAATATAAAACAACGCAACCTAGTAATATTGGCATTTTGTTTTACAATACGCCAAATTGCCCGTTTTTGGATATCCCGTCATGTACAAAGCAAGTAATTCTAATTTCCATTTGAATTTATTTGAAATAAAAACATAAATAGCATTACTATTTTCTTCAAGGTATTTAAACAGGTTTTTTCCTTCTCGTTTGAAACACCTGCTTAAAACAATGCAACCCAGGATAATGTAGGTAAAATATACAATGTAGTGCATTTAGACAAGGACCGATCTATTGAACTCCGTGAGACAAGTGTTCTTAACAGGTTGCCGGGTAAATATAGATTGTCATGATGTTCAGTACAAATAAAACAAATGTAATCTCTAATGTTTTTGAAATTATTCCGTTCATTTAGTTTTTTTATATCTAATGATAAGTTATTGCAGTGCTTAATCGTGCATTTAAGAAATTATTTTCTTGATCGAATTGATGTATTAGGAAGCCAGAGCGACTATCGAAAATTTAAGACGTTCTATCTGACAGATTCTGGTGAAGAATAGACTTTTGGCGATTGTGCAAAATCATTTCATCTAAGCTAGCATTTTTAGAAAGGTTAATGTTGTGCTAAAGAAGCAGAAAATACTCTAAGAGAATGACTGAAGTATTTTCGTAAAATTTCGAAGTAAAACTTCGGTAGGCCGATTAAATTTCGTATGAAGGTTCAGCGGTGTCAAATTTCAAAGCATTGAAATATCATGTTGCTAATATCATTGGAAGAAAAAAATCTTTATTATTTTTAGGACAATGTGGGCGTCAAAGCTCATCTGAGATGAACGCATAAATTATTCTTGGCGGTACATATCAATTCTAAAGAGAGAACCTTATAGCAATAACTCTCCTAGTCGAAAATCATTCTACACCTATGGTTCAGAAATGTATTGCTCTCCTCCCTAAGTGGCTGCTACAAGCACTTGAATTTAACATAATCGAGGATATGTGGGAGTTCATGAAGACAAAAGTTGGGAACGTTTGTACCTATAGTTTTAAAGAAATATGGAAAATATGCCGAGTGAATAATATGAAATTAATGATGAGTTTAGTGAAAAACTTTGCTTCACTAACACGAAACAGTGACGAGTTTATCCATCACGAGGATAGCCTACAACTTACACTATCAAGCATAATCAAATTTGCTATAGACGCGTATTTTATTTGTAAATATAGTTATTTGTTATAATTCTTGACGCTATAGATAATAACCAGACTTGTAATTTTGTATTTATTAATTATATAATTAATACATATAAAATTAAAATGATTTTTTTTGGATAATCGATGCTGAAAGATTTGTACAATGGTTGAGATGCTGAGGATAACACTCGAGGAGTTCGTAAATAGAAGGAGAGGAAAACATCTAACCACAAACTAATATGATTCAGTGTAGAACTACATAATGCCTCGGACATGGTGCGTATTCAATTGCTCTTCAAATTACAAAGGAAAACCAGCATCCTAAGCTGTGAGGATAGATTTAACAAGGAGGTTAAGCCCCACTTCAAGTAAAACCCTAATAGATATGTTTATGTTTAGGACATGATTCCACTGTTAAATTCTTGGAATATTTTACCAACCTCTTCAACTGCCTTAATGTAAAGTCACAAGTAATCGGCTATCGCCTAAATGATTATTTCTGTTATCCATTTACTAAACTGGATGATGAGCGATATTCTTTTCTCTCAGAAGCTGCGTTATCTCTTCGTAGTATGGGGTCAAATGATTCACGCATGAAACGATGTCAAGTATTGACTCCTGAAACATCACTTGCTTTTGCAAACACTGTAGAAGCCTTAATTGCATTAAGCAAGTTTTTTTATCATCAGGCACACTTAAATACGTTCTTCTAGGTAATTCACCAAATTCATTATACATTCAAACACATACGCTCTAATTAAAATATTCATGTATTTATTCTTGATTATTTCCGTACTAAAATAGTATTTTAAAATATGATTTTCAATTATAACAATGAATTTAGTGTGCAATAGGCCTCTTTCAAAATTAATGATTTGGAGAAGGAATTTGGTTTTTATCGGCAGAGTTGTGGAGGAAACTACTACATAACTTTTGCAGATGTGCGTTTTTCCTCAAAAGTAAGCCTTCTTCGTCTTTTCCATAAATTGAAGGTAGATTTCCGATCATTGGAAACAACATCAAATTGTTTAATATGCCAATTGGATTTAACTGAGGATGTTATTGACTTAATTCATGATGAATCATTAATAGACAAGCTTTCTAGTGATGAACAACAATCCTCTTATTTCATTGCTGGCATTCTTGTTAGAAATTATGAGGAGTACCAAACACTTCCTTCAGAAGAATCCCTAGACTGTGCTTCATTTACTGAACTGGGGGACAAGGGAAAACTTAGTTATCCTAACATTTCATTCTTTTCATTCACACAATTCAGTTATGCTGTTTGCAAAGAAATTAAGAGGAATTGTCTTTGTACAAACCACATTATAAATGTGCTGGCACATGTTTGGAACATGCATTATAGTGAAAACCAGATAAATGTTTAAAGTCATTAGCAACTTGCTTGCTAAAAGGGACTGCAAGACTGGAAAACCAAAATATAAAAAATGATACTTTTTGTAGAAATGTTAATAAATTGAATTGGAGTTAAATTTATACATATTATATGAATTTGTAATTTACGTTTATTACTAGTTTTTAACAAAATTGTGTTAATAATCGAGTTAATCTAGTTGATGCGTATTGACAGTTTACAATATTTTTACCCTCCAGCTGTTGACTTGCAGTTAAATGTTTTCCTTTCCTTCTATTTACGAACTCCTCGATAACCTATTTAATGAGTTTGGTCTCCAGATGTCACAGATTAGACATGAATTGTTTGAACCCTAACCACCATATCTTGATAATAGAAGTGTAGCATTTCCTTGCTGTAAAATGTCTGACAATTGCTGGAAAAAATATGTAGAAATCGTTTTCATATCGCATGAGGCACTTCTGACAGAAGACATAAAAGACATCTTGGGAGAATACTTTGATAGCAATTGGTGGCCATCCTCCTAGAACTTCCACTGATAGTGGTATGAAGGAAATACCAACAGCTGAACAAGATTCTGCGTATTGAGTAAGCTTTCGGTTATCTGATACTTCCAGAGCATGACCAGCATTAGTACCCGCAAAAGAAACAATCGAAGGCTGCAGTGAACTAATTAGTCACATCTAGAGCGGCTGGTCGGCCAGAAGATAGAGGTCGACGGTAAACCGAACCGAAACCGAAAACCGCGGTTTTTACGCAGACCGAAACCGAACCGACTCATTTTCACTAGCACGGTTTCAAACGGTTTTTAATGACTGCTAATTAGTAGCTGTGTAATACTGCCAAAGCTCTCGCTACTGGCGAAAAAGTGGTTGGCAATTCAGGCAACAAATGTGTCATCAGAACGCATTGGTTCAATTGGATCGAACACGATCACCAAGAACGATGCAGTCTTTCTGGTGTCAGTGCTTCTTCTCTCACTAAGACTAAGAAAAACTTGAAATTAATCTTATAAAACCATAAGAAAGTATAGCTTCGAAATTACATGTTTTCATTACAGAAATAAACCGAAACCGTGATTTTTGCCCCAAAACTGATCCGAACCGAACCGAAGTTAAAATCTCAAAACCGTCTACCTCAACCAGAAGACCAGCATGGCAAAAAGATATCCCCAGGATGAGCACGAGACCCAGTGCGGTTAGAATTTTCAAGCACAGGATACAAAGCACATTTAGCAGTTGCAAAAATAGCGTCCCTGGGTCAATCATTACGCGCAGTTCTTTTACCATCAACCACGCATGACATAGCATGATCACCGATTAAATCCAAAGGCTTAAAGCATTTTTACATTTTTTGTCATCATCAATTAATGGGATGCCAAGCCAAAGCAAAATTCGGAATTCAGCAGAAGCGAAGGAAAGATCAAGTTCTTTCAAGGGATCCGCAGCCAAACAATCCCTACTTCCTGGTATGAAACAAGAGAGAAGTCTTGCTTTATTGTGAGAAGACAAATTGGAGGATAAACAACTATTCTTACTAACTTGCTCTAAAAGTGAACAAATAGACTTGTAATTGAAAATATTATCCGAATAAAGAATATCTTATTTTATCTTATCTGTACTAAGTTTATGTCTCGTATTTAAATTACCGTAATCAAGAGTGTCAAAGGTGTTATACAAGAACAATGTGTGATTTTTAATGAAATGTTTTGTGCATTTCCGATTAGATTTTTAGAAAAATATAAAATTTGAAATCCTTACACTTTTTGGTTAAATATTAAAATATTGCTAAAATTTTAGTTTCATTACTAAGGAATACTTAAATTCCTCATCCATCCGGATGAGTGAGTGTCAATCGCTTTCAGTGATAATGCTGGCTGCGGGCAAGTTTGTTGTTGTGCGTTGTGTGAAGTTTTAAGCTTGTTGTGCGCACAACACAGCATGTTGTGGGGAGCATTGAAATCAAACCCTAAAAAGTAAACTATTTTTCATTTGTCCAAAATATATCTGATCTATACATTATGATTTTATATTTTTGAACTTAATAAGAAACCCCGTTATTTAATGTAATGTAAACAAAGAAAGAATAATATTTAGGTTATTAATATGAATCTGATTTCAAATATGCATGAAAAATAGCAGTATTAAAATAATTTTTTAGAATTTTTTACCCAATTATTTCAATTTAAATTGCAACTTTCGAAATAAGATCTGTAATTGACTAGAAAATGTTAACAAATTGAAAAATTAATGAAGTATTGCACTACTTTTTACTTTTAGCTGTTCCATAGTTTTAGAATATATCACTCAAGTTAATTTTTATTAACGCTGAAATTCACGAGATGCTAAAATAAAGATTATTAAAAAGCTGATGATGAAAATTACAAATGAAAACAAGTAGTAGCACAATAATTTGTTAAGAGTTAACATCCCAATTATTTCAGTATTAATAGTTTTAGGAGCAATAGCAGCTTTTGAGTACCCATAGCTTGAGAGTTGCTTGTATTTTTAATGAAGTGTTGCACTACTCTTTACTTTTAGCTGTTCCATAGTTTTAGAATATATCACTCAAGTTAATTTTTATTAACGCTGAAATTCACGAGATGCTAAAATAAAGATTGGTTGAAAATGTGATGAAAATCAAATGAAATCATTTGGTTGCACTATAATGTTAAGAGTTAACATCCTTTCAGTATTATAGTTTTAGGAGCAAAGTAGCAGCTTTTGAGTACCCATAGCTTGAGAGTTGCTTGTATTTTTAATGAAGTGTTGAGCTTGGCCTGGCTCGTCTTTAGTAAAATAAAACTAGATGTGCAATAATATATTTTCAGACTGATTTTAGCTTACATATAATATGTAGAGTTAATATTGAACGTTTAATGTAGTTGGGCTGAGTTGGTTTCATTCTTTGCCAACCCTTCGAACCTAGCTCTTGTGGGTTTGGAAGGGCTGGGTTTGAACACAAGCCCACTTATATTTCTGAGTTTTAAAATGCTACACAGTGTTATTAGTAGTTGTATTAGAAATGGAAAATTTATGGGGATTGATGATCAGGAAGATGATGTTTTTTTCAAATTCTTGCTAATTGTTTTCATTCAAATTTACTTGATAAAATTTTCCCATATAATCTCGAATATATTTTTCCGTATTTATTTATTTATAGACTTAATCTTGTAAAATACAAGCAAAAAAATAAAAATAATAATGGACAAAACAATAATAAAAAATGACTAATAAAAACTATTAGTTGAATTAAATGCTCTGCATGAGAGACAACGACATATTAAATGATGTGTGCAGCTGTTTTCAAGTTTGTAAAAATTAACAAAATAGTTTCAATATAATTTTTGTAGTGATTTTTTAACTGAATTTGTTTTGTCAAAAAGGTTTATTTTTGATGACAAATGAATATAATTTGGCAAGGGAACAATTCGAACAAAATAGTTTTGAAGAGACTTACATTTATTTATGGGAGCATTCTTAAACAGTAAGTGCTTTGATGAACGAAGATCTTTAACACAAGAAGAATTGAAATAAATGAAGAAAGATTTAAATTGTACTTACCAGTTAAAGGTTTGTTAAAGAGACACAAATCCAAGTATTCCAGATATCAGTATAAGGAAAGAACATGAATTTTTAAAAGTTCCATAGTTTCTGTAAATGAGACTGGTATAGAAATATTTAAAAAAATATTCATAGCTTTTCTTATTTAACTGTATTATCGAATTATGCATTTTTAAATGTTATGAAAATGCGTTCATATTCTTTCCTTTCTTAATATTGATATGGACATAGTTACAAGGCAAGCTGTTTTAGTGGATACTTTACGAAAACAAATCATGTACATTCTCCTATACATTAATTTCCGTTATGCCCATACAAATGTATAACATTAATGGTCATAAGATTACGCAAATTGTAAACATTGTGTATTTTATTACTCTGTTGCATTGTGTATGTTTTGCGACCCAACAGCCTTTTGCTGTTTTGTTGTGTTGGTTGTTGCAGAAAAACTCGCACAATTTCAAGCCTGGCTGTGGGGCCTGTCAGTGTTATGCTGGCATTATTTTGTGGTCCTAAAATGATATTTCTATAATTGTTTAATGTTATTTTCTAGGAAATTCAAATAATTCAAACAATGTTGAATTTGGAAAATGGCAATTACACAAACCAATTTATTATTATTCGTAAACAAATGCTCGATTTGCCGAAAGTAACTCGTTCCTCCCACATTCGTCGCTTGCCTACACCACTTTGATATTAATATTTTAATTACAATTCATCTTTAGTATACAATGCATACTTAGCGACAATAACAAAATGCACCCTACAACCTAAATTGAGAATTAATAAGAAGAATAAATTTTGAGCAAGGCATGACACTGTTAGCTAAGACTAAATTGTAAGGTCACGCGGTACGACACTGAGGTAATAAGAAGTGGAATATCTGACTTCAAATTCCCACTATATATATTTAATTAATACAACGAATTGATCTTTTGTTAATGAACCTTATAATTACGTACTTTTCTAGTATCTAAATGTTTGCCTGCTAATTTCAATTCCTTGCCATTTGATTTGGGTTAGGAACATCATAGCGGAAAATAAATAGCAAAATGAGGCATAAACACAATAACATAAGATAAATAATAACAAATAAAACACATAAAAAAATTTTTAAAACAACTGAAGAATTTTTTCTATATCAATTAATTGCACACCACTAAGGGAAGGAAAACTAAAGTGATTTCCTTCAAAATAAGTGTTGTGCGATAATTCAACTGCAAGTTCATTACATGCTTCACAACAAAGTGAAATAGCGCGATTTAAACAAGAAGGCTTAGTCAGCAATAAATCGTCATAGATGATTTTATACAATAATAGGTTTTGGTGTAAAACGTGTTTGAAATAGACACTTTTAATTTTTCTAATGAAAAATCGACGTCGGGAATAAAAGTTTTCAAAATCCTTGCAAGTTCTTTAAGAGATCAACAACATAATATGCAATGTCAGACAAAACCTTCCTGACAGGGATTGATCATAGATGCTTTTCTAGATGATAAAGAAACGTCATAATTTATTATTTCATTGTCTCACTAATGTATTAACATAGCAAATTTCATACGCTCAAAATTGAATATAATAGTCCTCAGATTATTAAATGAACCAAATTTATTCCTATGTAAAAGGTCCGTTACAAGTTTTTTACAAACTTTTATTTTTTAGTTCAATTGGCATGTAATTTGCACCACATAGTCAAAAATTATAAAAAAGACCATTTTATTGCTGGACATTTTCTCATTGTCCGTGTCCTATACTTTGTATGAAAGATAGGACCCTAATTTTTTTACCAGAGCTCTACTCCTGCCTAAAGATTAAATTACACTATAAATATAAAAATGTCGAAATTTGGCCACTTTCGCTGGAGCAGTACGCTTAATGTTTTTGATATTATTGCTTATTTTTAACTAAATTTGTCAAAAGATTTTGCTTTGTTGTTCTTAAGATAAATGATGTTGATAAAAGTATCAACCCTATTTGTATTTGTTATTATAATATATATATATATAT
>CABFPE010000550.1:308512-328864 GCA_900660155.1 Hofstenia miamia | reverse complement strand
ATATATATATATATATATATATTAATAAATCTTATATTTTTATTAGTTAGTTCATTACAAGCTATTCAAAAATTTGCCAAAACGTTAAATGAAAATTCGTATGTCAAATAAAAGTGGTGCTTCCAATAATAGACTTGTAAAAGGTGAGTTATAAAATCTTGAAAATAATATATTTCTTGTCTCAGTCCGATGAAACTGAAGTTCCTTGCAACATTTGCCAACTCGTTTAAAAAAGATTTCACAAATCTTTCACTGGAAACACCCCTTTAATAGAATTAGTATGTACCTTTTTTGACACATAGGAAAACCAAACATTAACTAATCATTAGTAGTTATGTGTACCTCTTCGTATATTGAAAGATCAATGTCGTTTTGGGGTATGTTGTCATTAGATATGTTACAATTGTAGTTCACCCCGGTCAGCATTGTTACGTAAGCTCTCATTATAGTTGAAAAATGGCTGAATTCATCGCTTGTTCCATTTTCTTTAAAACAGTCATATCGCTCTGCACCAGTTTTTTCTAAATAGTTTTTGTTATTGTGGTTGCCTTCATATAGAATAAAAGCACAAATCAGCACAGGATATGACGTAAAACTAAACAGGCTTCCAATTCTATATTATTAAATAAATCTTCATAAAATTACTGAAACAGAGGCTACGACTATCAAAATCCAGTACGGCATGTAACAAAATGTAACCCTATTATATTATGCATGCACATTTCGTGTTGGTTCATGATTTATTTTATGTTTCTCGATGAAAATGGAGTATTCCTCTTAAACAAATATCACATGACTTTCGGGCGACTTTTGAACACACATGATAGTGACTAACCAAATTTTTGTTCGGTGTAATCACTGGTTCATTCTTAGAAAATCCAAATGAACGCGAGCAGTATCCACAATTGATTTTTAAAATATTGTTCTTAGTTTGGCGAGTCTGAGCATATGAGTCAACAAGTGCCAGAGAAAAATTCTTTTGCATAACCATTGCAATTCATGTGAAAAGGAAGCCGTTGTTGCAATCAACAACACTGGTTTGCGAACACAGGAAAATGTCAATCAAATTTTAGGCCATCTGGTCGACACCTCTTTTGCCAACATTGTAATTCAGAACTTCACCCTTTCCATATGAACTGCTTAGCAAAATCCATTTTCTTGCTTGGGAATGTAGAAGACCAAAGTAATGCTAATTTAAAGAGCATATACAAATAGGCTGGATTGCACAGGCCGGTTTTTTCTTGAGTTTTGTTGGAATATCTCATTTATTCAACTTAATTGTTCCTAATAATGTAAGGTACTTATCTAGGACCTGCAAGATCATTTGGAAGGCTCCAGTGTAATATGTACTTGGATGATTAGCATCATGAATTTTGCAAGTCGTGTAATGCTAACCACTTCGAATAAAAATTCAAACTCATCATTGAAGTTAAAAGGCCGACATGTTTACCTAAAATGTTATTGCCGTTTTCTGCAATCGTGAAAAAAAGTCAATCATAGGAAATAAGAGGTTTAAATAAATTTAATAAATGAGCATGAAGAGGTAATTTTTCTAAATTATGAAAGAATAAATGTCGGTTAGTAAAAAATTCAATAAATAATTTCGAGTATGAGTATACTAATAGCAGGTATAGATATAATACTGATAAGTTCATTATAGGTATGGCATTACAAATTTGGGATTCTTCCGCTTTGCAGTGTGTGGCTTATAACTTATGAATGGCACGCGTTTCCATTGGTTGTAGAGGCCAATCAGTTTGTTTCTTAGATTGTAGAACTTGACCTTCAAACCAAATTTGAATGACTCCAATGCCTGTAATCGGCACAGTACTCGAAAGCACCCGTGCTTCGAAACTGATATTTAAAGTGTACAAAAATTTAGTATCAGAGGTTTAGATTCGAATGTAGAACAACAATCGTAAAAAATTAAAATTGTTAGGATAAATTTGAGTTGAAATTAACATTAACATCCAATGAATTCTTCAGTACTTAGACTATTAGGCAGGCGATAATCGGGCACTCCTGTACAAATTAATACTTACGGCAGCATCTTTCAGCTTCAGCTTTCTTTCGATAATTATCATGTTTCACGATCATAGGGAGTGGAGAATTGAACAGGCAGTCGTTCAGCGTGTTTTCACACGTTGCATCGACTAGTCGTTCAATACGTTTTGTACGAACTTTAATTACTGTTTCAGTTTCATTTTTGCAGCGAGGATCCTCTTCAATATCAATATCGTCATAACCTAAATTGCCAACAGATCAAATTTTAGAAATTACTTAAATATTTATAAGGGTATCTTTTTCCCATTTGAATAAAGAGCTTGTTAACCATATGTGATCTATATACAGCGCAAAAGTAACGAATAATTGTTCCCAAATATGATATACATGTATATACTACTTTTGTTATATATATATATATATATATTCATTTTCGACTAACTACTTTTTTGAAAAATATTCTTCATCTTGTTTTAGGATGAGTTTTTTTACATATAAAAAGGAAAAATATCAGTTTTTCAAGAATATTTCAAACAGTTTGACGCATCCAACCAATTTTATGTATTCAAGATGCGAGGGATTTTATAAAATTAATATTGGTTTGATAAAAGACTAACTTAAATGTGTTTTTTAATTTTCCTCTAAAAATAACAAAAGAGCATCTAAGGACTGGTAAGTATTTCCAAATTTCATGTCACCACTACTTCCTTTATCCTCTCTAACAATTTCTGTGCCATTTGGTAATTGGAAAGCCTGCAATTACAAGTATTTGATTGGGTTAAATAATCGTAGGATTTTATCTAGAATATGAATTATTTATGTTTTATTGCAGGGACACAATCCCTTCGATTTCATTATATAGATATAACTCAGATATGGTATTTGATAAATATTGAGCAATAGTATTAGCTTTTCCATCAACGGGGTATGACATTCAATTGAATTCCATTCTTAAGAACTATGTGATAAAATAAAGGCCTCCAATTTCTTCTGTTAGTGATTCTGTTTACAGTTGACAACTTCTAGATAATGAATCGAATGACCAGATTAGTTCAGAGTTGTTATCATGCAAGGTTCTACATATTTTGGAATCTCTATGATATGAATTTCCAATATTAGATTTCATCGTGATATTTGCAGCGAATCTAAAATGATTAGCTATAATTTTTTATTTTTAGGCATTGCTGGTAGTTATGACAGTCCCCATTTGTATGTCTTTTTTCTCTAATACAGGGTGCTAAAAAGTCATTGTACACTGAAGACTTTTTGTTTAAAATACTTTGCATAAAAAATTTATAAAAGCCGAATTGCAAGTTATAATAATTTTTTCTCTTGACTGAAGAAGATAGTGGTGAATTGAACTGCTCGTGTTTTTCGCATAGCACTTGAATTAAAGTATTTTCAAATACCTCAGTAAGTTTTGATGTTATGACAGTCATGTATAATTAACTACCTGTATAATTAACTACCTTGACGTAACACAGCTTTTGAAAAAAATTTTGGTAACCTAAAATATATTTAGTTTAAGTTTTAGTTATTTCGTTTTTTGGCAAAATGAGGGCGATTTGAGCAATGTACCTCTATTTTCTTAAACGATATGATTGAAAAACTAAAGCCTTAAAAACTTATTCATTGGTTGCTATGGTAATATTAATTTGCGTAACAAAATTTTTAAAAATATTTATGTAATTTGAGTTAGTATCAGTCATATGATATAAAATTTAGGAAGCTGGGCCTGAATTAAAAAAACTATTTTTCCACTAACTACCTTAAGTGTGAATTCAGTAGACAGGAAACAATAATTTATCGTTCAGAAACAAAATAATATAACAAAAATAAACTTTTCAGAGTGTCTTTAAACACTTAGAGACAAATTGCTTATAAAGCTCCCATAAAAAGTGGTTAATTTCTTGGCATGGTCTTTTTGTATTACACTCGTGTTTTGCCGTTTATATTTTTTACACATACCCGGTCATACCAATAACAGTGGTACCCGTATCCGCCATACCCACAGGTAGCTGCAGGTAAAATCGCATAGTGATTATTTAGAGTCATCCTTGGGGAGGGGTAGCCATTCCTCCGCTCCCTTTAGCTCACCCTTGTCTACATGTAGTACTAATTGGTGGCTGAGCGCGTTTGCATATTTGAAGCGTACTTTACTAATTATTTACGATAATACTTAATATGATGTTCGGTATATGCACCATATTTATCCTGTTAATTTTATTATTTTTCATTGATTTATCTTAAGAAGGTATAAGCGTTTTACAAAATGTTACCAAATAATCCATAATCTAAAAATTTGCAAAAATATCCAAACAAATTTTCTAGGGAATCTTTTGCACACATATAGATGAATAGCTACAGAAACCAAAGAAATGAATTAAGACCAATGTATATGCATTAACACTCAGCTAATATATTAATTTCAAACATGAGGGCTGAGTTTTCGGCTGGATGAACTTATATATAGCTCGCTCTTGACTGCATTATAAGCTCTAATTCCAGTAAAAAGCTTCGCTTTTCTTTTAATGTATCATTACATAATAACGCGGCCTAGGCTTAAAATTTGCAATTTCCCTAGGTCTGGTTGGAATTGGGTTTATAATTTCAAACCTATTGAGGTCACTAATTGATATCTCACATTCATTACTTTTACATACATATGAAAGTTTCAATATTTTCTTTATTTTTTGAGATTTTTACATTTGTTTTGTGTCTCAAATTTTCGTACTATTTTTCAAAAAAAATTGGCAATGGAAGCTCTTTGGACAAAAACTTTGTGCCACGTATCTGCATTGAATGCAGAATCCAAGAAATTAAAAGTACTTCAAAAATGCCTGCCTTAACATAATCACAAACAGTACACTATTGCAATATAAATTATCGAAGCTCTGAACTCTCAAACAAACGACATTTTCAAGTGCATGTCTTAAATCTATGAAAAAATATTAAAACATGCCCCTCCATGTGAATTTTCAGGCTACGCCATGATTATGGAAAAAAAATTGTATATATATATATATAGACTTATTTACTTTAAAACCTTACATCCGTTTTCACAAAGTCGTCTCTCCAAATTATATTCTTCTTTAGAATGGAAAATATCTTCGATGAGTCCAAGACGTTCAAACTCTTCATTAAAAGCTTTATAGCAATATTTTTTGTGTACGTTATATCTGAGCAGAAACATAATTTTTTTTGTTTTCTCTTCTTTTGAGATTTCTGTTTCTAAAAGACATTTGTCACATAGTTTGCAATGAGTATTTCAAAATAATTACTAATTTGGGACACTTAAGCCTAGGAGCTATATCTAGAATTCTGACATTTTTAGTTGCCGGTATTTGAAATATAAATCTTAACTTTCTAATCCTCAGCCCAAATGACATTTATATCTTTGACCAATTTTTTGAATTTGCAATTTGTGGTATAATTGAAGAAATAAGTTTAGATTTATACAAATTTGAGCATTCGAGAATGATGTCAATAAAGGGACACGATTTGAGTTGTGATTCCAATTGCCATTTTAATGTGTAAGTGCGAACCTTTTTTCAAAAAATGCACTTCTAAAATGGTTCATATATACTTAAAAATATCATTATATTAATATATGAATGTTATATAGAAAATTATACAGAAACAAATTTTTGGCTAGCACTTACAGATTTTGGCCACATTTTTAGTATTTAAATTATCCAAGTTGTGATTTGGTAAGAAAAATTTAAATGTAAAACTTTTATCTACTCTGTATACTGACGCCATGTTTTGCATTTAATGCCTATCATATTTGTGCTTAAAAATTGTTGCAAAGTCCACAATTCAAATCAGTAAAAATTTTGTTTTTGCAGTTAAGGTGATTCATGACAAAAGCATGAAAGAATTGAATAATTGCATAAGGCGGTAATTGCCTAACTACTAAGTTCATACTTTTGAAACAAAAAATTAATGAATTGCAATCTGGAGCCAGAGACCATAAGAAAATTAAACAGTTTCACAGAAATTCCATTTTGATGCGAATCGCTAGGTAATAACTCTTATGCGATCTGAATTTCTCAAGAAAACAACTTCAACTATTTAACTAGGAATGTTCCTACTCATGATTTTTTCAATTGCAGCTTTGCCATCACTTTTCTTTGCATTTCTACCACTTTTCCCGTCTCAATCGTCATTCTGATTATTGATAATACCATTTTCCATCCATTTTTTGAATGCCACATGACTAACTCTGAAATTCCTTGATGTTTCTAATAAATAAATTTACTTTAGTAATTGACCCATGCGTTATCACTTCTTCAGCTATTGCAATCTGCTTATTTTCTGTTAGCTGCGACATATTAAAGGGAATTAATGAACGTTCATAGAACTTACAACTATCGGACCTAAAGATACCTCGAAAAAATTTTTGGAATTTTGGCTTTGAGGAAGTCATATTTCATTATTCTACAACTATTGTTAAAAAGTTAGAAACGAAGAATCTGAAACATTCTTTTTGGATAGCCTTTAATATTTGTACATAATGCTAATAAATCTATGTAGATTAATATCCATTTAAAACATACAAAATTTTGGGAATGATAATTTTTACATTTGCAAGTAAATTATTGATTTTCATTAAGTTTTCATCAGAAAGTCATGTAAGAAACTCAAATAATCACATTTATGGAACTTTAATTTTCAAAGGATATGTGCAGTGAGTTAGGCATGTCAATTCTGAAATCCCAAATTTCATTTTTTCCTACCATTTTGGTTCTTCTCACACTTTTAGGAAAGGTAGAAAACATATTTTTATTTTATACTCAGGCTAAAAAATATTATCTGAAAATATGAATTTTTAATATAAAATTTTAATAATGAAAAAGTGTAACTTTTACAATAAAATTCAACGAATTATGTTGCAATATTGACTTTATGTAATAAGCAAATTGTCATTCACAACATTTTAGGTTCATCCTGCATTTAAAACCAATAAAAATTTATTTTCTATCTAACATGTAACAAAAGATATATTGGTTTGATACGTAATCCATTGATTTTGATATAGGAATAAATTTCGATGATTTGAAATTAATAGATGATTTTAGAAAAAGAGCAAGAAGAGTCTTTATAAATGCATAGTAGATAGCAAATATTTTTAATTGACTTCAGAAAAATATTACTGGATAAATACAATTTTTGTGGGAAATTAAATATAGTTATTTGTTCTAGCATGCGAAGCTAGCTCTCTATCATTTGCTTTGATGTAGCCTATGACACATTTTTGCGTATACTCCATGCCAATTGCAATCTATAATTTGATTAGTTGATGTGTGACGCAATATAGAATTACATTAAGTACAATCAAATTTACAGATGTAACTATAAGACATTTTTACAACAAATAAATGGGAGCTTAAAGCCAATACTATAATGGCAGGGACTTTGTTATTACTACTTTTCCATTTTGCTTATAGGTTGCATTTTGGTCACATGTTAAGCCGGCAGTGATTAATAGGTTTTGCTATTTTCCATCCAAGTTCAAATCCTAATACTGTATTGCACATACGTTTTGATTTGGTGAATATAAAGAGGACTTACCTTCACAATATTTGGTCTCATTCATAAGTCTAAGGACATCGATGCACGTTAGATTTCCAGGAGTCCCATTTCCACAATTTTTTGCAGTGGTGAACCCAGGAGAGAAATGAGTACCATAAGATGTAACTATTGCCTCAATATCATGACTAAATTTCGTCGGATAGGCACAACGACATGTGACATTTAACAGGTCATGGAAATACCTTTGTGTCGTGTCCGGAAGAAAAACACTTAGAAATTTATCCAAATATTCCGAAGCCTGATCAAAACAAAAATCCAGCCATCTATTATCTAAAAACTGTCCTTATGAGACACGTGGAAATTTTCAGCTGTTTTCCACTTAAGGCAAATGTATTGGAATGATAGGCTTACAGACATTTTCGATTTGGCATTAATAAATTTACTAACTGAAATTTGCTTTAAAAGTTATAATATAACTTTAGAAATCTGCAAAATTTAATCTATTCTATTGAAAATTTCAACTTTATTTTAAATATATTGCGTTATGCTCACAAATTGTTGTATTTTCAAACCGTAAGCATTTTTTTCTCAGAGTTTTCAAATTTAGTATTCGTTAATTAAGGTTCGATAATATTGCAAGGCAAGTCCGTAACGAAATGAGGATTTCTGGGGTTTCATAACCCTGCTTCTTTGAGATTTCAAAAATAGCAACATTCTAAACGTAAAATCAAAAACAAGTCAAAGGGATTTCCAGGGCAAACCTACAAAGCAAAGAAATTGAGAAAAATTTATTTCCAGTTTATATTTTTACAATGCGACCAAGTTTGATTAAAAATTTACCGCGAAAACTTGTCAAGGTCTTGTCTAATTTCTTGGTGTTTGCGAACTAATCCATCCACCAATTTATAAGCACAATGAATATCTAAAGTTATGCCATTAAACTATTGGGTGGCACCACTGATTAAGTTCAGACACCAATAATGTGATGCGAATCCAAAAAAAATTTTATGGCGCTCATGCTCATCTAACATACTACAGACATATTTTCGGCCGCTTACTTTCAACGTCAAAGATTTGAGGGATTCTCAAAATTTCGTGTAGCATTAACTTTACCTTGCACTCACTTGCAGATTGCAACAACAAATATCTTTCATAAATATAAGCCCTGAAAAACAGCTCAACCATTTAGATCGACATAGAGATGGACACAGGGCGATATTTCTGCCGCAGTCTGGTGCAGCCCATACAAGCAGATCACATATTATTTATGTCCTTGTTTTCGCAACATAGTGAATATTTGGATAATTTGCAAATTTTTATTGAGTTGAACCACAACGTTCAAGGTGGATAACTGTTGATATTTCATATAAAATCGTCTTTAATGTTGAAAATTCTCCCGATTTCTCTTCAACGTCAAGTAAATGATTTGCTTTTTATGAACAAAGTGACAAATATGAAACAAATATTTTCTATTTCATTTCGCTTCATTCGGCGAATTATTAGAACATGCGTTCTGAAAGTCAAATTAATTTTATTTCGAGTTAAGAAAACATGTAATCGAAAGATAGATATTATTATATTTCATCGTATATGTCTCTTCGTAAATTTTCTTAAAAGAACAACTAACATTAATATATTTTATAGTACTTCGATGCTATTTGAATACGCCTTTGAACATCTCAACCTTAAATTTAAAAAAAAGTATCATTCTTATAAATTTTTGTTTGCTTTTGCTCAAAGTGTATCCATGATATAAATTTAGTTTTTTTAGTATTAAGTTGCAGTGCCATTATTTTGGCAATAAAGCATTTTACTATTATTACTATTATTATCACTATTATGATTATTATTATTATTTCCTGATTGTTTCTTTTTGCTGAATTGCCATTAAGCAAAGCTGTATTGAAATTTAAAGTTAATAATCAGGTTTCAAAATATACATCGGTGTGTAGCGGCATATAAATAATAAACATAATTTCAATACAATTTAACAATATGTAATAATTTCACCAGCATCAAATAGCTTGATTTTTCAATAAGATTAATTATTATTAATCCTTTGCTGTGACAAAGCCCCAATGCTACTAATGGCATTATGATCTTCTGGATACTAGCAGGTCGTCAAAGAAAAGCAGTTGCATTTTAGAAGCGATATGAGCAAAATAAGAAAATACAGAAAATGAGTAGGGTTCAGTGGCAAATCATTGCAACTCCAATCTCAGGATATTCTCAGATACTGTTGTATTTTTTAAAGTAAACCTCAGAAATGTTAATCAAAACTAAGAAAAATGACACCTTTTGTATCAAAAAATAACCGTTTGCCTCTGATACAACTCTATTCTATGCTCGAATACACCGCTTTGGTTGAAGCTATATTTATAAAAGGAAAATGGAGAAGAAATCACTAGTGTGCTTATTAGCAGTACTTATCAAACTCTAAATATAGTATCTTGACCAAAAATAGATCACCTGAAAGCTTTACAAGTTTTCTGCATACGTAAAAAAATTTCGATGTCATTATTCTTAATGCTAACGTATGCTGCATCAAATTCGGGGCAGTTACCTCTAGTAAAACTACCATTGAACTAATATTGTATATCACGAAATATGCAAGAGATCTATGGTTCGCATTGTCAGATCCAGATCCATGGATCCGAGATCAATGGGAATTTCCATGGATCTCCAAGTCTATGGACAAGTTTGGAAATCATTCAAAAATATGCACAATTGATGCAACTGTGACGTCATTGTTTACATCCACACTATCATTTCAATACTATTGATAATTACTTAATATCCGTGAACATGTAATTATAAAAATCTTATTTAAGAATAAGAATAAGAGCAAGAAAGTCATTATTTGATAAGTTGTTGACAATTATATAACTGATAACTTATCAAAAGCGTCATAAATAAACACAAAGTGATATTTACATTTGCATTAAGTATGCGTAGGTTGCGACATTATTTCAATGAAATTATAGGGGGACCCAAACGTCAATACGGTTAAAATAAAATCAAAATCGGCGTGTTTTCAGAACAAAGTCAAAATTTGTCCTTAAAAATAATACTTAACTTAAAGGCTTTTTCAATGCAGTTTTGTTTTGAATGCTCGGCGCTGCTTAGTCATTAGCTTAATCGAAAAAATAGAGTCCACAAAATATTCTATCATGCATCCAGAATGTTGAAGGAAAACAGATGAGCTCTTTAATACTATATAAAAGTGCGAATTCGCTAGCGAGACATGTTGTACATTATAAACAAAAGAAGTGATGCAACGTCTGCTAAATCCAATCACTTGCTCTGTTGAGTGAAGTTTGTCACTCTTGAAGCAACTTGTTTTTAAAAATAGAAATTTTCTGTTTGAAAATTTGCCAAAAATGCATTGACTTTCTCATTAATCATTGTAATGCTTGACATAATTCACTTTCTTGTCCTCTATTGACTGTTTTTTAAGTAAAAATTTTGAATTTGATAGATAAAGAATGGGGCTGTATTAGGTCAAAATTGTGCTGCCCTAGTAATTTGCTACCTTAGGTTTTGTAATTACTTTTATGCAATTTAAATCCCAGTGAGGATTTTCCTGATATATATTCTTTTTTAATGACTTAAAATTATAACAATTTTTAATAACTTTTGGAAACATGTCCTAGTTGCTGATAGTACTATTAATAAATGAACGCTGTAAAGTATTGTTGTACAATTTTTTGTAAGCAATTTTTTTGATATTGACCTCAAAATTCAGAAATTTGATTAAATTTTAAAGTGGTAATTCATTAATTATCTTAAAGCAGTTTACTATATTATTAAAAATGATTTACTGTCTTGGGGGGAAGGGTATTTGCAGTAATGTAATCTTATCTTGGAGTTTTTTTGTTTGATTTTGAAATGCTTAAAATGTCCATTGCTAAATTTTTCACTATAACTATAACATTTATTTGAGATTTGAATAGGAACTTTGAATCAAAAGTACTAATGGATACCTAAATCTATTAACAGCCTTAGCGCAATCATTGTTTTGAGCATTTTACTAGAAGGTTACATTATGCGAAATTTGGTTTTCTTTGGGTTAATAGTCAATTTATCAATACTAAAATATTTCCACAACTTAATTCAATAGTTTTTTCAGCTGTATCAATCATTTTATGGAGGGCTACTAAAAATAAAGGTATCATCAGCATATTCAACTAGATTGCAATTTGTAACTTTACTCATTAACATATATACTAATCCTGAGATTGTTCCTTGAGGAATTCTAATTTTAACTTCTAGCCAATTGAAAAAACATTATAAATTTTAACACACTGGTGTCTATTATTAAGGTAATTAGTAGGGCAACCATAATTGCTATTAATGCTATTAGGTCTATTCGGTCAATTTCAACCCGTAATTGCTATTAATGCTATTTTTGCTATTTATTGGTCAATTTTGGGCGTTTCCCAGACATAGGCCTAGTAAAAACCATAATTTTCATAGTTATTGAGTAGAACTATTAACATTTCTAAGAAATACAGTGAACGTGACACATGTTATTTTAACCGAGCACCGCTTCTATGTAAATAAAACGTTGCTGTTTGTATTGTACGTTGCGGGTTGAGAAAGCATCCTTTCGACGTGTATATTAAACGTGTTGGAATATTAAACGTCAGCTTTCACCAAATTATTGTGTGGATTATTTATTCAGTTAAAATGCCTCCTATCAAGCTTTCATACAGGGAAAAAGCTCACAATTTTAAGGCGAAATATCCACGGGAAATGACAGTGATCGGAACGGGCGATTTATTCTGCCAATTGTGCTCTTGCAAAGTTAACGCTGAGAAAACTTTCAATGTGGAACATCATCGAAAAACTGAAATGCACACCAGGAAATTGCGCGAAATGACAAGCACGGCAACTGTTTCTGTTTCTCGTCAGTCAACCCTCACAAATTCTGTGGATATTTTTAGACAATTGGTTGTTGAAACAATGGTGGATATGGATATTCCGCTTTAAAAACTTCGTCACCCCAGCTTAAAAAAATTTGCGCAATATTGCAACAAGTATATTCCTTCTGAGAGTGCGGCCCGTTTGATGTTACCCGACATTGCCGCAAAAAAGGCGAACTTCATCAAAGAAAAAATAGCAGATAATCCTTATTTTCTGAAAATTCATCGCGAGTTGCAAAACGGTTCAAACTGCGGATGCGTCCTCTGTTATGATTGTTATAGATTATTTTGTCAAGAGTATGAATCTGGATCGTTAGAAGTTTTTATTGTTGATTTCTGGTACAGTGACATATATGGTAAATTGTGCAGAACGTCTTTATCCCAAAATGCGGCATGTAACCTGTTTATCGCATCTGCTACATAATTGCGCTGAAAAAGTGAGACTATCTTTTCCAGAAACCGACAAGTTAATAGCGAGTGTCAACGCCGCAACCCATAAAAATCGTTCTAGACAGCGTCTATTTGCCGACAAAAACATTCCACTCCCTCCGCAGCCCATTTTGACCAGGTGGGGATCTTGGCTGGAAGCCGCCTTTTATTATGCCGAACATTTCAATGAGATAAAAGAAATTGTTGAAAATTTTGAAGATGATCGTATTCTAGTATCGAATGCAAAATTCGCTGTACAATCTGAAGTAGTGGAAACACAATTGATTCTTGTATGCACCTATCGGCCATTGGTCCGTCTTGTAAAAATTTTTGAAGGGGACGATTGCACTATTATTTCTGCATATAACAGTATGAAGGAGTTGATATTGAATCTCGAAGAAAATGACCCGGCACAAATTTTGAATTATCTCAATGGACGGTTGGAGAAAATGAAAGATCTGAAGGAAATCGTTGGTGAAATTTCAGTTGAAAACAAGTTACAGCCATCCCAATATCGCCTGTTGCAGAATGCTCCTCCAAGTGGGGCCACAGTGGAACGCGGCTTCTCGAAGCTCAACGTAATGTTGGAAAAAAACCGAAATTTCGCTGACAAAAACGTTGAAAATTACTTTCTGTGTTATGCAAATCCCACTGATTAATTCAAAATTTTCAGTTTGACGTTTTGTTTTTACAAATTGATAGGTCAATTTAAGGTCAATTTTTACCGTTTTTCGGTCAATTCGATAGCGCTATAAATGGGATTTTAATTGCTATTTTTTGGTTGCCCTAATAATAACATGTCTAAATGAAATGCATTTTATGAAACTAAGCCACTAAAAAATTGTACAACTGCCGGATTTTTAACATCAGGGGGCAATTAGAGCTAATATTGTGGCGAAATTTGGCCGAAATTTTGACATTGAGCTATCTAAGTTATTTGTCAAAATTTCGTCAATGTATCAGTAAATCGGCGGCATTCTACTCATTGCTTTATTTATGATTGTGTCAATTTACTTTATTCATTCTAGTATACTTCCTCATGTGCTGTGCTTGTTCTGTAGCCCTCCAGAGCGTCCGGCATACATTAAAATATATTAAACTATTTATACTTCATATATAATACTAATATTATTCTTGTAAGAAGTATGAATAAGGAGTTTCTTATTATATGTATGAAACAATAGAAAATAAATTGTATGTTTTTAGCATATGAATTTGAAACAGCCATTTCAAGCTTTGGCATAAGCAGGAATTACGTGCGATCTAGTTTGTTCCCGAATTGAAATTTATTATTATCAAGAAATTCATCATGTTAACTTTTGCAAAAGTAAATATCAAATATTTGCACTGTGATAAGACTAAATTTGTTTGGAGATAAATATTCTGTTCAAGACTAATTGTAAATAAAAGATGCACTTTTTATACTTCACTTCATTGGGATAAATTGCCAGACCAAACATATTGAGAAATGAACAGATCATTTTTTGGAAAAGACTTTTTCTACCAATATAGTTTGGAGGTTCAAAGATTTTATTCAAGGCAGTCAATCAATTGTGAAAGTATTGCAGACGGTTCATTTAATTCCAAAAATGTTCCAGATAATATTTGGTTAAAAATATTCAGTTATTTACCAATTACTACTGTATGCTCAACATTACGCAAAGTTTGTAAGCATTGGCGCGATCTCACACACGACAAAAAGCTTTGGAGGAATGTTTGTATTCCAGAACAGTTCACTCTACTTGGCGGTATGCTTGATGATTTATTTTCGTACATTGACTTTTCAATTGTCAAAAACCTTTCTTACCTTCCAATTTTTTTGTTGGATGAAGTAATTCTAAAGCTCACTATAATTGATACAACCATTGAAAGTCTTTCATTTTATAACTGCACTCAGCTTAGTGATTTTGGTGCATTCAACATATCCAAGCTTACAAAGTTAAACAATTTACTTTTACAAAATTGTCCTAGTGTTACAAATGATACAATTATTTCTATTGTTCAAAAATTAGATGGATTAAAAAGTTTACACATTTCTGGATGTTGTATTACTAACACTTCTCTAATTACAATTAGTAAATTAAAACATTTGATAAGCTTGCAGCTGAATGTTAAAGGCAGTTTTACAGTTGATGGGATTATTACTATGCTAAAAAATTTTAAAAATTTGATCAATTTGGACTTGGAATTTATTGATAATTTTCAAAGAAAGTCTATTCATGACCTAGTACATCAATCTGTAACACGTCAAGCAGGAAAATATTTACCATACCTTCGGTGCGATAGTTTGACAAGTTTAAGATTAACTTCACTTTGGGAAGATGGTGATGATGATCTTTTAAAGGTATTTCAAAACAACAAAAGCCTGAACTGTTTGATATTAGAGACCTGCCATATTTCAGGAAGTTTCATTTATGCAAATCACAATCTCAAAAAACTAGTATTATCTGATTGTAATGATCTGCAAGAATCATTTTATGCTTATTTCAAAATTAATGGCATGGACGAACTGCATGTTACAATCAATTCAGAATGTGACTCAAGAATGACATTTCAGTATGTCAAACAACTTTCACTTGAAATTGACTTATTAGAATCTGATACTGATATGGCAAACATTGCATCATTAATGTCAAAAAATTTAGTTTCTTTATGCCTAAGGGGTCCAATTGATCAAAAGACCTTATCATTTATACTTGCAAACTGTAAAAACCTCAAAAAATTATATTTTAAAGATCTTTGCGGAAAAGATGAATTTTTCACCCTACTATTAAATAACTACATTACTGAATTTTATGGAAAATGTTATCCTAACAATAGCTTTAGGTTTCCCCAATATGTTCAAGGTTAGAATTTTAGTTCAAGATAAAGTGATTATGCCATTATCATTAAGGTGATGTCTAAGACTTGTTACCTTCACACAGTGAAGCTGCAGTTTTTCACCAGATATAATAAAGATTTTGCTATATTTAAGCAATATTTGACAATAAAATTTTTGCGACAAGCATCTGGCTGTAAATTATTCTTGCTGTAACTATATACTGAAATTTGTATACTGGGGCTAAATATTTTTTTTGATTAAGTTCAAGCATATTTTTCTTAACAGTACTAAATAAAATTTTTAAGCAATGCAACTAGATGTGTTGTAATTATTTTAGACATTTTTTAGGGTCTTGAACAGTATGGGGTATGGAGTCAGCACATAATGATAGAGAGTTTATTGCGAAAATTCTTTGGACAANCACAAAGATTATGTGTACCTTAGATTATTGTGGTGGTGCTAATAATATTCATGACACAATTCGACCTATCTCTGTTACTCATGAACATAGTAAATTGCACTTTTATTACCCTGTTTGTAATTGCCATACAATAGGCTAAACAGCCGGGAATGACACTAGCTGCAACATTACCGATATAAATATAAGTTAGAAAAACATATATCAGTTTCAACATAATCACATATTCTAAACTATTATATAAATAATTGCAGCTTTCTAATGTGACAGAATAGGAGCCTAAAGCTATTCTTGTCTAGCCTCACAACAACAAAGTTAGAAAGTTCCAAACTTAAAGGTGCCTTTTCTAACTAAGAATAGAGTGCAATATAAATTAGAATAATTTTTTGTAGCATTAAATTTGTAAATTTATCATAATCAAATGTTATACAGATCAGAAAAAATACGGCAAAAAATATGTTCGGCCAGAAGTCATTTGCTTGTTTTTTGACAAAAACGAGCCTTAACAGACATTTAAAAATTTGAATTGATCGTCTAAATGAAAAAATACTAGTGAACGACCTGTAAGTGATATTAGTGTTTTTATTGTACTACCAAATAATTATTTACCCAAAAATCCTAAGCTGTAAAGATTTCATTCTCAATAAACTTTTAGTGGAGTTTAGTTCATTCTTTAATCATATTAAATTTATTTGGATACTTAAATGAATTCAAGTAGCTAAATATCTTTGCGGCAATGGTGGTGGTGCAATAACATGATGGACATTTACAGTGCAAAAAATGATCAGTTATTTAACATCTTATTCAATTTAACTTATACACTATTACTCATCTAAAAATTACTAGATGGTGAATTTGGAATGCAAAAATTTCAACAATCAATGATTAATGCAAATGTTCTTAATTATGAACTTAGATTTATTTTATATGTTGTTTACTATTTAATCAATTATCAATCTGATGCCTGTTTGTTCAACAAAAAAAGATAAATTCATTGGTGATTGATAAAGAAGAATTACTGGATATTTGTTAAACGATATTAATTTAGTATTATATAACTAAACAAGGAGATTAATTCTGGTTTCATTGTTATTACACTCTTTTAATATTGATTTTTGGAATCTCGGTTTTCGTTCCTTTATAAATTTTTTACTTATAGTCTTTAATGTATCTTTAAAATCGTACCTTTCTTGAGTTGTTACGTTCAGTAGTGCAAAACTAATATGCCTTTTTTCTAGTCTCATTTTTTTTGCAGCCAATATAATAAGATATTTCCTCCATTGCCAAACTAGCTTTTATCAATTTGTTACTATATGCAAAATGCAATTGATTTATAGCTAGCTAAGTGAACTATAGAAAAAACCCTATCCGTATACATAACTTAAGTGCATCATGTAGCCAGGGGCATAGAACCTAGAATCATCCCCATCATGGACTCCTGATCACTGCTATGAATGAAACACTTAGCTAAACACTATAATATAATAATTCAAACTGTAAATCAATAGAAGTATAAATCAATGCCAAAGAATTGAATTCATCATTTTTACACTGAGTACATATTATTTATAGTATTGCCAAAACAAGTACCTGCCACCATGTAAATGTATTTCATTTAGCTCATCTGCATGTCCAATTTAAATTAATGAGGAGTAAAATCGCCCTCAGATTTTTGTCAAACATTTTGGTGACAGGAATTGCTTATACATTTTAATATATAAAAAATCTTATTAAAGTAATCATTCAATTTATTATAATTTGATCTTATTCATTTGTTTTTGATCTTATTCTTCTTAATTGCAGGAATCAGAGGAATCAGGAGAATAATTTGGGGATTATGCTACAATGAGAGAAAGATATATTAAATTAACAGATGAAAATATAATTTTTATATTGATGAAAATAATTTGTAATGGATGTGCAATGAAACGAAATCTTTTTTAGTGATTTTAAGTTCTTACAAATAATAATGAGCTTGATGGAGTCAAACACCGAGGGTAAATTGGGAAAATTATTGGAACTTCTGATAACAGTTCTATTGGATATTTGATTGAGTGTGACTTAACTTATGCACAAAAATTTAAAAATATAACAAAAATCTTTCAGTTTTGTCCAGTTAAAAGAAAAGTAGACCCTTCCAAATATATTGAAAAGCAAAATCAAATTGCTCTTGGTGTTTGTCCTACACCACACTTGTTTGTGATAAATATGATAAAAATTTCATTTTTCTCATTACAGGTTATAGAAGTTTAATGAGTGTTAAATTTTCTTGTGTGTATAGAGTAATTTCATTTAAACAGAAGAAATTATTGGAAGCATATATTAATCATAGCACCAATATGAGGTCAAAGGCAAAAAGTTGTTTGAAAAAGATATTTACAAACATTTAAACAATGTTTTCTTTGGAAAAACCTGTGAAAACATTAAGGGGCAGATTAATGTAAGAATGAAAAATAAACTGAGACTACTGAAAATTAATTTAGGAACAAAGCAAATTAGAATATTAAATGCATTCTCATTTTGATAATTTTCTGGCATATCATTACCATAAACTAAATTAAAGCCTAATAAACCAATATATCTTGGTTTTACAGTATTTGAACTATCAAAGCTCTTAATGTATTGTAACATGTCTGGTTTATGCAGGAGATCGCTAATTATGCATATGAACCATTTCTTAAGGAAATTTTTCCATACAAAAGATATCAATAATACCATTTTAGTATTTAACTTAATTAATACAACAACTATTACTTATGAAATTTAGGAAACAACTATTTCAACACTTCAATTTCTGACTCCATTTCAACACTTCATGGCCACCTGCTGACACCAAACAATTACTCAATGTTAAAAGTTAATGTAGTATAAAATTTTAAATAAAGTTTTGATAGTGTTAGTGTTTCAATTCTCAAGTCTAAATTTACACACTCACCTCACCTTTACAGTCATCTCATGGATATATACCACAAATACAAATCCATAGTTACCTTTTTAGCTTCCATATCCTAAAATAGCTCTTTGCTATGTACATGACTGCTCATTAATTTATTTCTATTTACCCATATTTGCATTCTTATTTAGAGTGAGGCCAAACAAGACGAACTTGAATGATAGTTCACCCCTCACAAACCCTTACAGGCACTAGGCTTTAATTATGATCATATACTTAAATTTAAAAAAATACTGATAAAAAAATTCCCAGCAGTAGATTGTAGATAAGTGGTATTCACTAGAATCTCCAAGCCAATATACAATAGAATAGCACATGTTTTTTTGTAGTAAACCATTCTGTAAAGCCTTTGTAGTATGATTAATTGGTGAGGATTGATTAAATCAAACAAAAACCAGAACAACTCACTGCATGCAATGAGAATAATAAACAATTAGTAATTCAATAACAAGTGTAATTAGTACTTGAACATAAAGGTTAATAGCCCTTGCAAAATTAATAGTTTTTAGTGTTTCTAAATTCACAAATCATACCTGACATTTAAATTTTTCAATTTTCCTGTAATTTTTAATATTGGTCAAATGGCATATACTTTTGTTTCATTTCATATAATTAGAAATTATAGAAATTTAAGTAATTCAGTATTAAACCTTTACACTATCTTAGAGATAAATGGCTATCCAAACAAACTAATAAAGAAATTCGTTAACAATGCATTAACTTCCAAAAATATGGTACGTAACCAAGTAACAACAGATGATCAAACACCAATTTACTGGAAACTACCATACATTGAAGAAAAAAATGAGTTTCTAAAATTAAGAATAAAGAACATAAACAAGAAACTTAAAGTAACCAAGATCATACCAATACTAACATTAAAGAAAACATCAGAATTTTTAGAAACAAAGATCCTATAAACAAAATGCTGGTTTTTTCATAGTGTATAAATATCAATGTGAAAAATGTAACCATTTTTACATCGGAGAAACCAAGCGATATTTTGAAACTAGGATCAAAGAACATCTTAGAGGGCATTTAAAAGGTGAAATATATTTGCATGAACACCAAGTAAACAAAGCAAATTTTGAAATATTACTAAGAACAAAGAACACCAAATTAGCTGAAGCCCTATTCATAAAAAATGCAATCAAGAACACGCTTTAAATAGCCAACAAAGTAGGATCAATTTATTGAACATATTTTAAGTGTTTGCATATTTCAACATCATTTAATGTAGTAATTGTAAATTAAATCCCACGCATTT
>CABFPE010000550.1:287678-298124 GCA_900660155.1 Hofstenia miamia | reverse complement strand
ATATATATATATATATATATATATATATATAATAGTAATAATAATAATAATAGTCTTTAATGAAATCAGTAAATTACAACTAATTGATAGAATAAATATAACAAATTTCAAAATGATGAAAGGATCGGAGATGTCTATCAGGAATTAATCGTAAATATTTCTCCTTATTTATATATTGTCCAGTGGGGAGTCGGGTTCTTAACCTCTGACCATATGTTGTCCTAGAAGGAAGAATATCATAGAGAATGTGATCTGACTATTCCGAAATAACTTTATAAAGTTTGTCATCTCAGCTTAACTTCACGGTTATAGGTACATATTCATTAATAATACCTGTATATTAAGCTCATCGAAATACCGAGTCAATTTTCTCAAGAAGATATATATGTATAACATTAATGTAACGTAAGTACAGAAATTCCATGATCCGCTACTGTCGACGAGTACCTGTATAAGTTTACCATTGCATTAATTTAATTCAGACAGGCATATTGTGCTTTGACAGACTTTTAATAAAGTTGATTTGCTGCGGTTCTGATATAGAGGTTAAGACTTTCTCCATTTTAATTATTCAAAGGTTTCCATATTCCTGTATTCATTTTTCTATGTTAATATGTGCTTAATTAAACTGCAATACATAGTCTATGTTTATTTGAGAGACATTATTATATAGGGAGGTGTGTGAGCGCGCTTGTATGCAATAAACTTTTTTTTTTTTTTTTTTAACATATCTTCAGGTTTTTTTTGATTTTTTAACACACAGATATATACATATTTTCAATGTCTATAAATAAATATATAAGCAAAGATAAAGACTTACCATTGTATGCACTCGAAATTGTATTGCGGACAACTATATATAAAAAAAGAAAGGTGCGTGTGTGCATTTGTTAACAAATAAAAAACTGAATTTGTAATGACAGAAATTATGTAAGATATATATGCTATATAAACACACATATGCAAAGAATCACTCCTTATCTTCAAAGACAACAGAAAAAAAATATGCTAGCTAATGAGAGATTTTTTACATACTATCTATCTGTATATACACACACGTTACAGATTGTCATTAATACAGATAAGAAATAATGATATATATGTTACCAAATAAAATAAACATTTTTTATATGTATGTATAAAACACAAAAAAAATTTTTTTTATATATAATAAAGATGTATCAATTGTTTGAGGGAATATATATTTTTTATAAAATATACACATTATTTATGACTAAATACATAGAGAGAGAATAAATACTCACATACATATTTTAGAAAGTGTGTGTGTGGAGGATAATGTAATTTTTTTAGGATTAAACAATTAAGACATACTCCCTTCATTATTTGTTTCAAAAAAAATATATGTTAAAAGATCATTTTTTCTTGGAGAGAAAAGAAGCAAAAAAAATGTTTGTTTGTATACAATGTTACATACAGGTTCATTGTATTTATATATAAAAAAACACACACTGCTTTATATATTTTAGTTTGTATCTCAAACATGCGTAAACAGTATAATAGCATACAGTTTACTACAAGTACAGGTTGTCAACAAAGTCTGGACACTAAAATTTAATAATTTCGCCACTATTTAAATAAGTGAAGTTCTTTCCGGATAAAGTGCATTAAATTTTTAAATTTAACATCTATAGCCACTGAGAACTATAAGTTTAAATCTTTCTTGAAGCATGGATGCAAAAAATATGAATAATTTTAAGGCCTACATTGAAAAAATTTTCCTGTATCCAGACTTTACAGACACCCTGTAGAATGAAAAATTAGTTTGAATAGTGTTTGTGGTCTTCTTTTACATATAGAATGTGGACAGATTGATATTCCGATGTCTTGTCCATTCATATGCAGAAGTCTATATATGCACCAACATGTACAGACATTAAGTTAACACTTAGACGTAGAAGTCAATGATGGTTGAACTCACTTGTATTTATTCTTGGTAAAAGTGCGGTTATGTTTTTGAAACACCTCGCGAAGGTGGATGTGGTTCGGGTACAGCTTTTTTAAAAAAGTGTGGGTTGGGGACGAAAATCTGTACCCACGTCCACCCTTGCTGGGAATGGAAGAGATTGATTGCTTGAGGCTGGCAATGAAAAGAGCTATGCGTCTTGCATAACTTTTGGCTTTTGTTCAGTCTTCCTAAACTGCTTGAAGGCATTAAAGATGTTGTACACAAATGAGGAAGGTAGTTTAATGAATTTGATTATATCTGATGGCGAATGAACAAGAACAATGGCGGCTGATTGATTTTGTTGCTCCTTTGTCCATTGTGTGTGAATTGCTTAGTCCATAATTTTAAGAAAACTGAATTTAATGCGATACGATTTTCTCAAAAAACACTGCGAGTCAAGTCTCGTACTTAAATTAAATCTCGCTACTATCTTTATTATCCAATTTCATAAATTTTAATTTATCATAGACAATAAATTGCATTATGCCAATCATATGTATTTAAGTAGATGACTGGTAATGCATGCTTATAGATATTGTAAAGTATTATTGAGTGGTTTATTCACTCATTAGTAAATATAAAAAGTCATCAGAATTTATTCCCGGATTAAATGGACGTAAGACATGAACTCGATAAACATCTAGAGTTCATGTCAATTTTCATATGCTTTATCTTTGATTCCATAAAATACTTTTCTACTAATATTATATGGTACTAATTATAGTAAAACCATTTGATTTTTGCTAGAATAACTAACAAGTAATTGGTTTTTTACATCCTCCCAAAAAAGAACATTTCCTCAATGTTTTAGGAACAGTTCGGGATATGTAAATTTAATAATGGCAACGGCATTTATATTGAATCTCAATAAATATTTTGGGATGTTGCAACACTCCTTATTTAGTAAACAAACTGCAATTTCGCAACAATGACATATGTATATTATTATTTAAATAATTCAAATGAATTTATTTTTTATTGTTTCTTTTCTGTAATTGTTATTTTATGCTTTTACTCTTTTTGTGTGTTATGTATATTAGTTATTCAACTTAGTTTGTAGTTGTTATATATATATATATATATATGGCCTTTGGATGCAAAATTTTGAAATATCTACAAGGCGCTGGATACAAAAAATCTATATGGGAGCTAGATACTATGACGGAGGGCGCTGGATTTGGGTCTAAAGAAATTTTTTTGAAAAACCTGAAACGCATACATAAGAAATTCGATCCATATTCCAAATGCGCAATGTAAAAGTTTTTGGATAAAATGAATTAAAACAAAATGATGCGATTGCAAGGACAGGGGACGCAATGAATTATCTTAAATGTATCCGCAAGAGAATTACTTCTATTCAGGCTCTTACCATGCCAAATAAAATCGTACGATTGATCTCTACACTGATTAATCCAATGATTGTGTTGGCGCTTTTCTTGAACAAAATGAAAACCTATTGAGTTTGGCGGACATCTCTTTAGCTAGGCTGAACGGTTTTACTGTACTTATGACAAAGACTATTAGGTAAACTTTTGCATTCGAAAAATTTAAGCATTATCTTATTGTGAATGAATTCAAAATAAGATTTTTTAGAAGTGTTATTTCTCAAAGAATTAACTTAAATTTATTTATGTATTTATTACAGGTGCTTTCGAAATTTCCTGAAAAGTATTAAATATAGACATTCTTTTTCTTCTAATCTTCTTCATCTCATAAATGTTAAAACTCTTCAGAAAATTTCACGACTGCTTGTAAAAATAGCAATAATAAAAATTTCATACTTATTATTCAAAGACTTATTCCTAAGATTATTATAAATTGAAAATTCATTTCAGTTTACATTTAAAATTTGAAGAAGATTATACTAAAATACCAGTAATACATTTTGATATTTTAAAATTACATATTTTAAATTTAGTGATGTTATTTATCCTGCAAAATAAATTCGGTTAAAAATTTATTACCATTTCTCATAAACTGCGTAATAAACTTAGTATTTGGCTGCTTCGATAACATTCTATTAGGCACTTGAGAAGAATACAGAAATTCAAGTGATGGCATTCGTTTATTCAATCAGAAATAATGAATTTTGTTTCAAAGTCTGTCAATAAAATGATTCATAAAAACAGAGTTACCTGAAGAATGAGTCCAGAATGAAACATTTCACTGACCTGAACCGTTTCAATATTCAGTAATATAGCGCAAATAAAAAAAGTGGCATTATTATAAACACATTTTTGATAATAAACGAAAGAAAAATAGAGGCTTATAAAATATATTTGAAAATATAATTGTCTCGGCTTGTAACCTGGTGACAAATTTATTTGACAAGTTTGTCATGCAAAGCGTGACACGCAGATAAACGTCTTGAAACTGAATCCATTATGCGGACTCTAACTTATTTGGTGTTGCGATTCAAGGATATAGCTCTTTAATTCTTTCAGATAGATTTGTGGGATTTTTTTCTCGAAAAAATCCTTCAAAATCTGCCACACGTTCTCTATGGATACTAGATCTTCTTTTGTAGATTTTGGGATATGAGGGGTTGCTCCTTCTTGTTCTGAAATCCATGAATAGGGATATAAGCAGGTTGCGGATGGTACAAATTCCTCGAGTACCAGTGCCATCTAGTAACTTTAGATAAAATCCTCCAATTTTAAAAAGCGGCCACTTTTTTTGACTTGAGGTATACAATAAGCATGCATTTTCTAATTTGAAATATCAAATATTATATGAATGAAGGATTTGTAAGGTTTCGATAAATTTGAAAATTACTGTCAAATGGATTTTTTGACAAAAACAGTAAATATGCTCAAAGACACTGAATTTTTCAATTTTAAAATTCTCTAATAAATCATTGAGAATTTTTTCAATTGGATTAAACTTTTTTGGCTTCTTTGTATAATTGATTAGAAAATATCAATTTAGAAACATTTGTTAAGACTATTTTGCATGAAGATTGTGCTCCATTTTTTGGATTTAAACCAATTTTTGAATGTGTGAATGCCTAACTTAATTATTGTTCTTGGAATTGAGGATTTGCTCAATTCAGAACCTTCACCAAACCATGCAATTCGACAATACATGAGTGAAAATCTTCCCAAAAAATCAACTCTACAATTTTTATAGACATAAGTATGTCAATAGAAAGATTTGAACACAATGAAGATGACACGCGACCCATCCCCACTCCTACAAATCACTACCACTAGCACGGCCGTTACTCTTTGATGATAGCTTGAAATTTGAAAGTGGGCTCTTTAATTTTAACGGTAAATTCAAGAAACATGCCAGCAACAAAGGTTTGCTATTCATGTCAAATTGAAAGAAAATAATTGTTTCTATCATGTAGTGCCGTCAGATTTGGGCTAGCTTAATTTGTTCATAAGTTAGGAGGATTGAAAACGTTTTCGAGTAAACCATCACTGATTTTAAGTAATTCTTCGGTCAAATTATGGTTAGGTATTCAGCAAAAAATAGGAAATGTTTATTATTCCAAATTGAATTTGGATATAAGCATAATTGCAGGCGTAAGTAATAAGTATTTGTTTTATTTTTAAAAACTGAATGATGAATAATCAAAAATTTTTATTTGAATTAAATTTTACTTTTGCTATCGTAATAGTCATAAATACCAGATCAAAGGCCCACTGATATTTCATAAAGTAAGAGGTGGTAAAGTCAAATCTAGTTTAATCTTTTGCTTAGTGTTTTCCTTCTTCTGAAACTGCAAACGATCTGTTTCTGAAAATTTAGTCTTTGTTGTGATAGGCAGAAATTTATGACGTAAGTCATTTGAGCATAGATAAGAATGAAGTCTTTGAAGGCACATGTTACAACGCAATGTGCCAGAAAGCTCACAGTTATGAGAGCAATAAAGATTATGGCTTCTTTCTATTAGATGAAGGGGCAATTGAGATTCTTTCATTAAATTTGAAAGTCTAGGCTTCAATTGCGAATTCACATTTTGAAAAGCACCTAAATATTTAAAGAAAGTCCATGATTATAACATTTTTAGTTTACGTAACGTGCAAACATTACTGTTTATATAAAAAGATGAATAACATGAATTGAACAACAATAAAGTTGAAATCTTGAAATCATTTCGTCAGGCTACATCTCTCGTGTAAGAAAAATTTTGTCACAAGGTTTTCTACCACTCTTAAAGCGAGCAGTATTATAATGTGTGACAATTGGCAAGAGAAAACCAGAAAGTTTCAAAAACTTTTTTTAATAAGTGACTGTTACACTCTGTATGATCTAAAATCATTATCCTGTTGCTATGTTACTTAGGTCTAAATCAAGGACTATTTAAGGGTGTTAAGAGTGTTAAAGTAGTCCTTGGTCTAAATACATGTTTCATTTGTTATCATTAAAATGATCTTATAAGTAAATTGGTGTTTTATATAAAAAGTTGCAAGTAAGGAAAGTATTTACCAACAGCACGTAAGAACTTTGAATAAGAGTAGCGGCCTTTCTTGCATTCGGTCTTGAATCGATCCCATGAATCAAGGGCGTTATCAGCGGATTCTTTCAGGAAATCGCAATCATTATTGTCTTTTTGAAAAATGGACGAGAATGTTTCTGATTCTAAATTTTTCTCATTAAAAATTCAAAAACAATGCTTTCAAAAGTCAGATAAAATTGTTGTTCCTGAACAACATTGCCATTCAACGCTCACAAACTGATAATGACAATAGTGAATAATAAATAGAGAAAATAAAAATTAAGCAAACAAGTAATATATATATATATATATATTCAAAACATCATCAGTACAAAAATGCAGTAAAAATAGAAGAAGCGGACATTTTTCTAAAATATCCTAATAGTATTATCCTGGAATTCCAATTTACCATGGAATTCCAAAAACACAATTTAAATTGTAAATATGAGACAAGTTGGCACATCAAGGAGACAAATTCAAGATTATACATCCCCTATACTTCAAATTGCAACATTCTTTCAAAATCAATACAATAAAGGCCTTATTTAAGCCAGGCGACATCAGTGGACAAGAATTAAACAATATATGAATGGGCACCTAAAACACGAAATTTTTATGGAGAAACATCAACTAAGAGAAGAAAATGCATTCATCCTACTAAGATTAGAACATCATAAATTAGGAGAAGCATTAATAATTAAGCTATCTAACAAAGATCAATTATTAAAATAGATAAGATAAGATAAGAGATTCTATATTCAGATAAATGTTTACAATTCAATAACTAATAATTAATCTGAATAGCGTAATAAAATTAGAAAAAAACAACTAAGGATGATGTCATTGAACTTATTTTAAGAACATTCAAGATTAAATTATATAAAATGTAGCATACACTAAATATGTTTAGTTTCTACTGCATATTTGTACTGGTGATGTCTTAAATAAACGAAACCGGTCTATCCTTTTCATAGCGTCTATGTAGAATATGAATATGGAGAAGCTCAGCATAATAACTTCGAAATATATGTATATATATATATATATATATATATATAAGTTTAAATTCTGATTTTGACAAAAAAATAATTATTTTGTTTTATATATACCCAAATACACAAATATACATAGTAAAAATAGTATAGCAATGGTTTTATTTGTGAGCCAAGCTCTACATAATCTACGCAATGAAGTCTTAACCCCAAAAATTATTACATCTAAATTACTTATAATTAACGTTAAATTTTGTAATATCTTTAAGAATAGTGTATATTTAGAGTGAATTTTTTATATAGTGACGATGCTCACGTTGAGCAAAATATATCTTTTAGTCTAATATTATTATTAAACTTCTAGTTATATCAAAATTAGAAAAATTATTAGCACTATTATGAAAATGATTCCACACAAAAAATAATTTTGGAATAATTTTGATCCTCGTCTCAACCAAGGCTATCAAAATGTCATATCTAGTAATTATTCTAATTAATTTGAATTCCAGTCGTGTTTAAAATTGAACTAAAATTAAAAAATTTAAAGTCATGTATGCAGGGTGATGACATTTAGAAAAATCCATGTAGTAGAGTCATAGCTAGAATTGTTCTAGTGCATTGATGTGATTATTTAACCAATTTTGTCGTTGTATTCATTCTGCTTTGAATGATTCAGACTGATTTACATTATTTTAATAAATTTTATTACTTTTTTAAACACTATTTATACTTAAGTAAATAAAGAGTCTCTAACATTTACTATAGGTTATGAATGTCTTTTTGAAATTGCATTTCCATTAAAATTCCAAACCATTATAGGTTTTCCATTTCGATTATCTGGAAATGAAATGGAAATTTCCATTTCCCTTTGCAACAATGCTAATTACCGACAAAATTAAAATTTAAGTCACTTACAAAAGTGGAATAAATACGTAAAATATTATTTTTATTCACATTTTGTAATTCGTAATGTTAAATTTCAAAACCTTTCATAAAATATATTCAAATGTTATAAGGCCATTGTAAAATAAAATTCAAGAAATTGGTAAATTTTTGTATTGTGGGATGGTTGAATTATTTATAACCAGCCATGACATGTCTAATATTGTCAATGAAAAAATTTTAAGATATTATATAGTTCAATTCCTGTTAAGTTTGCTTATTCCTGTTGTGATTGATAACATTAATAAATTTTTTGTGATTTCTAAATAATCGTTACTCAGAAGAATTAGTTTGTTCTTTTGAAATCAAAAATGTTAAATCCGCGTAGCCTTTAATATATTTGTTATAATATATTTATGGATATCATTTTAATGCTAATTGAAAATTAACCAAAAATTGGATAAACTGTAAATTAATAATGCATGCTTTGGCCATATTAGCAATTTGAAATTTTCCAAAATTATTGCTAATTAATAGAACTTCTATGAAACGGAAATGATTTCTTCTTATTTATCACGGTAGAGTTTTTTTTCACTTTAAGAACAAGCAAATGCTTCTCACTTATTTTGACAGCATCAACTAATAAATTACCATTAAATAATTAAAAATTATATACAAAAATAAATTTATTTAGCGATCCAAAAAACCTACGACATATTTTAAAGATTAAGGAAACTGTTTGTGGCCCAATTCTGTTCAATTTTAATAAAAACAGACTAAAAGAGACATATTTCGCTCAACATAGGCATCGTCAATTTACAAAAATCTCTAAATATGCAATACTTTATTAAAAGATATTAATTTACAATATGCGTAATCATCTTTGGGGCTAAGACTTGGTTGCATTGATCTTATGTATGTACTTTGGATTACTTTTTCTTGGAGATGGTAGGTAGTTCTTAAAATTTTGATGTCATAATTTAATCCACATTTCCTTAAGTGTTCTCATATTGTTGACTTAGTTTCATGCTCATTTTTTCTTCTGCTTAGTTGTCTGCTACTATATCCAATATAGTCCTCCCCACAGGTGCAATTGATTTAATAGATAACATTAGACTTATCGGATAGCTTTGTCATTGATTGTAAGTCGAGGTTTGCTAAGCTATCAAGTTGAATAAACAAATCCTACATTTATCTTCGTATTAAAATGTAAGAATTTGTAATTTGCTTGCGACACATTTTTTGAATCTTTGACAATGCAGATTGTAAATTAAGAAGATATATAAATTTAGCGTTTCCTATGCATAAAATCATTCTATTTACGATTTTGAAAATTAATGAAAACACACAAAATATTTTTTTAAGAATAAAAAACTATCAGATACTCGGATATTGTCAAGCATTGAGTGATAGCAAAATAAGGTAGATTCAAAATTTGAATAAATCAAATATTATTCAATATCCAACAATGACTCCAGCTAAATCTTATTAAATTGTGAGTGCCTGACCCGATGTGCTTTCTACCACAAGCTATGATATTATTCATTTGATTTGTTCAAAAACCAATCACATGCACCTGTTGTATTAAGCACATTTCTTCCATTCTAGTGACTTTCACTGCATCGTTGACGCGAATGGCAATTCCAATGATACGCATAGCAAACTAGTAGCGCTATTTCTAGTGCTCAGCAAAGAAGAACTGCCATCGCTGCATACATTATTCAGAGAGCACTCGAACATGTTTACAACGTCATCCACATCTACGCATTCACACGCATCACAACATCCGGAAAAAAACATCTAGTAATCCGACCATATCCTGTAGCTCGTCTCGTCCTCCTAGGAAGATTAAAACAGGTACAAATTTTTAGTGTTAGGTAGCTCTATGTTTAGGAAATTGTGATCGAAAAATTTAATTAAAAACCAGGAAGTCACAGATCACTCATATCCAGGAGCTTGCATTTCTGAATTACAACACAAATCAAAACTGTCTTTGAAAAAATCGGAAGAAACGGCATACTAAAGGATCCAGAAAATTACGAAGCTAAGTATTCGAACTTTATTAAAGTTATTAGGCACAAGTTTAATCCTACAAGACTTTTCTTCAGCAAACTTCCTCCTTTCTGCAATAGGTTACTTCAAAGTAACAACGAAAT
>CABFPE010000550.1:265648-276633 GCA_900660155.1 Hofstenia miamia | reverse complement strand
GAAGATGAAGAGAATGGTTGATTGACGACGTAATGGTGAATGAGACGGTCAGTTTGAGGGATTGTCGCTTTTGGTCTTCCAGACCCCTTGCGAGAGGAAACATTTTGCAGTTACTGATAGCGAGTAACACTTCTGGATACCGAAGATACTGACACGCCCATTCTAACAGCTATAGCGTGATAATTGTACCCCACCTCGTACAAGATATGAATTTGAGCACGCTTTGTTGGTGAAATTTCACTACCACGGACCATATTTCAAACTATAATGATAGTGCTTTTTCAGTGAAAATGTATTGCGTGTAAATCTAAAGTTGTGTTAATTTGGTTGGCTAAATGAATCTGTTGTAAATTCTAAGAAAAAATTGGGAATTCCAGGAATTTTACGAATTTTCCAGAAAATAGCATAAAACACGCTTTAGACAGGTTACTGTTCCCAAACTTTTGGCCAGTACTGTATGCGTCAAACCATGAGAAACATTTCATCTCGATAAACTTGGCTTCTAAAATGAAAAATGAAAGTAGCAAACGTCAGAAAAATTACATTCTGCTGAAATTTCTCTTTCAGTTTTACCGTATCTTCTTGATGATTGTGGGCGATTGAAAAAATCACCCATGGTCACCAATTTTACTCAAAAGTAATGTATAGCTATATTATTTAAAAATCATTATCTTAGTCAAAGGAAGTATAAAACGAGCGGCAAATATAATTATAGACATTCTTAAATACTCTGAGTTTTGTGTTTCGATCAGATTGGGTGATTTTTTCAAAGTATGTGCAATACCTTGGTCTTCTGAGGGTTAAAAATTGACTAGCCCCGTTAAAATTAAAAAAATTATTGGATGTGAAATTGCAATATTTAAAACTACCTGTCAGTGGAGCATCGTCATGAGACAATAACAAAAGACTTGAGTGATACATGTTGGCAATATTCATATGTTTTGTTCGGCTGCTACGAAGTGCAAGATTTGTAGGTTTTATACTAAAACCCATACCAACAGTTTTCTCTTTACACAGTGAAACTATAGGTAAAGAACAGGCTTTCCTGGAGGCATTAGGCAATGCTATTTGGTTAAGCTGTCTATTTTCCATCAATGTAAAGACAGGTGAAACAAACACTCTCTCGTAAAACTGTATTTTATAATTTATAAAAATAGCACATCAAATATCAAAAACACATTTTCCTTCTTTAACAATTCATCTAAATTTAGCTCATTCTTCGGGAACCGTTGGCTCTAAACAAAGTTATAATACTTAAAAGCAGAATATCTTAGCATTAGTTAATTATAAATGAGCGTAGAAATTTATTAATTATGAATGAGATAACTAGCTTTATGGAGCCAGTAACTTTCTTGAAGTTCCGAACAATATTTTCGGATTATTTGTAGCAAACAACTGCATTTATACATTTTCATTTAAAGCTTATGATATGCCTACGCATCTCTATTTACCCAAAATCATCATGTCACGTATCTTCTTGCTTAGTACTTGACGAGCTCCATAGATATTTTGATATTCACAAATGATATGACAATTCCTACACTGCATTTAATGATTACATTCTATCTATATTCGAATTTTGTTTACAAATTGTACAATTCAACAAAACACTGCTACTAAATTCTGAATAGTAGCGATTTCGGATTATTTTATGTTTTCACATTAATTTGCTATTACACGATAAACTATCTAAAAATTTACCAAATGTCATTGTTATTGTTTCTGAACCTATAACTCACTAAAGCTACAATTTCTTTCAAAAAAATGTTGCAATAAAAACGCACTACTTAAAACAGGATAGTTAAATAATACAATTGAAAAAAATAGGACATCAAAATACTAACAATTTAAAAATGGAAATGCATTTGATTTCGAAAATATTTATGAAAGAAAGGGCATTCTAATTATTTATCTATATGTAAATGTAATTTTTGAAATGAATTAAGAAATTTAGAAATAATACCTGGTATATTATATTTAACCGACAACCTCTTGGCTAGCAGTCTGGCAAGACGAGTAATAGTCTCTAAATCTTTTTTAATGGAAACGAGAAGGTTAGAGTGATTGACAAACTTATATTTCTGAAGTTCTAAAGTTTTAGCGGAGAACGTATTAAACTCTTTTAGACGCTCATTTGACTTCTCCAATCGTTCTAACCTAAATATTTTCGAGTTTAAAATAATTACGTGTGTAAACCCCCAGCTGCAGATTAATTCTTAAGCACTAAATTTTTGGGATAATAAAAAACAAAATAAATTTAGGTACAGTACGAAATGGCATCTTGCAGAAGACAATTACCCATGTTTAACGAAAACCCATGAACAAACCGTATATTCGAAAACAATGACAATATCAGGGTTTCTCTAGGCAAAGATAGCTGGTGGCCTACGATACAGTATTAAGAATTACATCAGCAGGAATAACGAAATACTTATTGTACTCAATAATTCGTTATTTTCAAGTATATAAAATAAAAGAAGAGAACACCACCTTGTGAGCGATGAAATTGGAACACCACAATACATTCTTGGATTATATTTGAAAAAATTCAAAAAATTGAATACCGGCTCAGATATTGTAAATTACGTACGCTTAACTTTTCAGAATGTAAGTATTAAAAATTTCAAAAATAGGGAATTCGTTTCAAATGCTAAAAATGATTTACCGTATTTACCCGTGTATAAGCCACAACGTTTTCCAAGAAAAATTGCTCCCAAAGCGGGGGTGCGGCTTATCTACGGAAACACTTGAAAAACATCTCGCGAAGATACCTAATTTGCACATATGTTCTAAACTAAAGCACGGGATTTTGCTGAAATATACATTAAAGTAAAGTAATATCCTTGTTTAAAAGACAAACACTGAATTTATTAAAAATAGAACAATATTAAAGTATTAGAATGTATTGTTACTTTAGAAATAATATGCATGCAAATATCAAAAGCAATTTAGAGCAGAATCCTTTTAAGTACAATTATATAAATTTACAAGGTTTCTTAAATACACGAATCGGACTTAAAATTTTACTTCAAAGTTGTAAGAAATATCTGAATAATGTAAATAAATGTTTCATTGATTCAATGCTTGTGGATTTTTATTTTGCTCAAATACTTTTTTCCTAAAAATCTTCACCAAACTCGTGATGCGGCTTATCTACGGATGCGGCTTATACACTGGTAAATACGGTAATTCTCGCAATTTCTGAAACTTGGCTAAAGTTCGACGATCTAGATAGCACATGGTCTGTTAATGAAACTTTTGCACTGTTTAGAAAGGATAGAGTATTGAACAACATGTTAGGAATATCCAAAGCTGGAGGTGTATTATTTTTAGTCCAAAAGATATTCAATTCCAAAATAAGCAACGATATTAAAAGTCCGAACGCATCAAATTTTGACAGTTTATGGATTGAAATTACTAATCCAATTCAAAATGCTCGATCTAAAAGGCAATTATTAAATGTATCCTACTGTCCGCATAAGAAATTCGCTAATTTTTTTATTCAACAATTAGAAGAAGAATTATCACTTGCCTGTTGTGAAAATTAGTTTGTAACTGCTATCAATTGAGAGTGATATAGCATGAAATTTTAGTAAAAAAGCAAGAAAAAGTTTTCAAATAAATATGTCCTAAATAACAAGTATGTTATAATTAAACTAGTTTACAAAATGTAAGGAAAAATTTTTGATAAATATATTCGTTGAGAAATACAATATGGCTATTTGTTCCGTCCTATTCCTATATCTTTTATTTTTTATGTATAAGACATTTTTGCAGTTGCTTCAATTTGTTGACAAAATATACAAAATTTTACTAAGCATATACTAAGCTTGACAAGTAGAAATTATATAGTTATATACTTAGGATGCAATTATATAAATGTATCTATAATTTGCTAAAATTATTATATCATATTGGTTTACGATATTTTTAATATATTATTTTAAATTCTACATTATTTTATATTTCATTATAATATTAAAAATAAAAATAATAATAACAGCAATTGTATTATTATATGAAGTGGCAAGAAACTAACTACAATTATTTCTTTAATTATTAAAACACAAGATGTAACAAAACTTAGCTTTGAAATTCAGACCACTTATTGCATACATACAATATACTCAAGGAACTGACATCAACAAAATCTTTAAAGTTTCAATAATTCACTTGTTTATACTTTAAAATTCTTGAAACAATCATTCCCTTTAAAGTAACTAAAAAATACTTTAAAGTATTAGATGGGTTTCCAAACACTGATTTGTTTTATAGTGACTTACAGATACTTTATTAAAGTTAAATATTGTTCTCCAAACCTTTAATTTTTTAAAGTTGATTAAAGATATTCTAGCATCATCATCATAGTTAGCAATATAGAAAAGCAATAACATATTGATAGCGTAGCATCTAATCTCGCAAAGACAACCTCCAAGAGTACCATTTAGACATAAGCAATTTAAAGTAGTATACATTAACGAGGACAGCTTAAGTATGTAAGAAAGTACAAGCATCTGGGCTGATACAGATATAATGCAATTGTAACTACTACGGATATGTTCAGCACTAGCAGCATCTAGGATTACGTGGCAATTAGTGCCGAAGCGAGACAACAAAGCTGCTATCAATAGTAACACGAGAATAATCTGGATCAACTAAGCCCCAAAACTGAACGGGTTTATGCGACGGTCATAAGACAGCTGGTGCAGTCTCATCACATGCGCAAAAGCATGTAGATATAGTGAAAACATCGCGACATTTATTGACATCCTGAACCGGACATATCGATATTACTAAAAAGCGTTAGAATAAAATACTTTCATTAAGCATCGTGGATGAATTTTATGCAGATTATACAAGTTCTTATTATCACAAAATCCCTATGCCAAGAAAAACAATACTCCCAGTTAATAGTATTTAGTCGGTATGCATCAAGTGCTTGAACTAGTCACTATGTACGTACAGAAAATTTAATGAACTCAATAACTTATACAATACATAAGGGTAGACACACAGTTCATTACAATTGCAATGGGTATGGGGTGAAATCAAACTAAGTAAAAGAGGAACTTCCTAATTTTTAACATTACTTTCATGAATGCCAAAAATGGTGAAATTACTCAAATTTAAAAAACAAGCTAATCTTAATCTTGTACAGTGTGTTCCATACATAACTACAGAAGTAATTACAGTGTGTGTGTGTGAATGAGAAAACTACTTATGCATATCTCTAATTGGCTATTATGTTTATTAACCAATGGGATTTGTTATTAATACATATCCACTTAATATAAATGCATAAACATTTTCATAAACATAATTTTCATTTTAGTAAATATGGATTTGTCTACACGTATTAATTTAATTAGATGTTATTATCAGTCTGCATTGAATCCAACATCAGTACTGCGTCAATTTCAAACTGAGAAATTAAAGAAACCACCATGTACTCTTCATGCAATGATAGATTTATATGAAAAGTTCAAAACAACAGGAAGTGTTTGTGACAAAAAGAAGCCAGGCAGACCGAGTCATGACAATGAAGAAACTGTTTCTGCAGCTATTCAAGAATTTAGTACAAGCAACACATGGGGATGTTCATCCATTCGGCGGTTAAGTAATGTTTCTGGTGTGCCAAAGTCAACAGTACATCGCGTCATAAGAAAAAAATTACTGAAAAAGTGGAAAATTAAAATTATGCAAAAACTAACTCTAAATTACTATGCTACCAGAAAGGAATTCGCAAAGTGGTGTTTGGAAACGATTGACAATGTGGAAAATGAGTTTTTGTACAGATGAAGAATACTTCCATTTGGATGCAGTAGTGTACATTAAAAATGCATACATATGTAATCACGAAAATCCTCATGCCATTACAGAAAAACCTCTTCATTCTCCTAAAATTTGCGTTTGGGTAGGATTTTCCGGCAAAATCATAATTCCTCCTCTCATTATTCAAGGTGGTACTATAGAAGGCGACAAATACCTCGAAATTTTACAAAATCATGTCATTCCTTATCTTAAAAGGCATCGAAAATGTAGTTCTACAATCTTCCAGCAAGACGGCGCTCCGCCACACATCAAATGTAATGTTAAAGAATTTTTGTTGAAAACTTTTACTAATGGTAGGATAATCAGTCGGCATTTCCCTAACACATGGCTACCACGTTCGCCTAATATTACCCAGTTGACTTTTGGTACTGGGGAAACTCGAAAAGAATAGTGTACAGTAGTGGCAATCCATTGTCATTAGAAGAATTGAAACAAAGAGTTTTAAGTGCTGCTGGGCCAATAACACTACATGATGTATGAAATGCTATTGGCAGTTTCTGGACAGGCTGCAGCTCCTTGAAGACAGTAATGGTGGTCATATAGAACATATTTTGTAATCCCAAGCTATACTGCTTTAGTGTATACCACTATTCATTGTATTAATAAATTTTTTGTTATTGCCTTTGCATATTGCTTTCTGTAGTTATTTATGGTATACACTGTACTTAGCAGGGGGAGAGGAAACCAACGTAATATCAATCAATTCTATCACTTCGAAGAATTGGTTAGACAATGTGGCTCAACCGCAAAATGCCAGAAACAATTTTTGATATACTCGACTGTGCGTCTTTCTCTTGCACGAGTATTTGAAGGCGCTTGTGAGAATGCACGTTAATGCTGAAATTGTTCGCTACAAATAATATTTCGATATTTGTACCTTCAAATTCATCTAGTTAATTCAAATATATGAACAAACTTCCTCAAAAATGTCGGTGGGTAAGCACTGAATGAGGGAATATAAAAGTTGCGTAATGTCATTAAAGTCCATAACTAATAATAGTTTTTTTCATTGACGAAATAAGGTTGTCGACAATATAATTTTTGGATAGGAAACATTTGAAAGGCATAGTATATGCTTTAATTTTGGACACGGTAGATTTTAAATTATCATATAATTAGAGCTGCCTCACTCGGTAGAAAGGAATACCAAGTACAAAGAAATACACAGTGATTCCGTTTATGACTTGAGTAAGTCGTCTTTTCAAGTAAAGGTTGCGCTTGGAGTATTTCTGACTACTAAGTGTTTCAACTGAAATTGTCATTAAGGATCTACACCGTAAATCTTGGCTTTCATAAAAAACGTCTTTGTTTGCAAGTTTACCTAGGATTTCCTTCATTGTGTTCATGTATTCCCTGTGTAGCAATATTTTTTGCAATTGAGTCACTGAGAATTCCTTTCCAGTATAAGTTCCATACATACTCGAAAATCCGCTTTCTCAAACTTAAATAATGGGATGTAACACTTCAAAAATGCACTCACTGCATGCCAATCATAAAAATAAAGTCAACATTTGGACAAGCNAAAGTTCAAAACAACAGGAAGTGTTTGTGACAAAAAGAAGCCAGGCAGACCGAGTCATGACAATGAAGAAACTGTTTCTGCAGCTATTCAAGAATTTAGTACAAGCAACACATGGGGATGTTCATCCATTCGGCGGTTAAGTAATGTTTCTGGTGTGCCAAAGTCAACAGTACATCGCGTCATAAGAAAAAAATTACTGAAAAAGTGGAAAATTAAAATTATGCAAAAACTAACTCTAAATTACTATGCTACCAGAAAGGAATTCGCAAAGTGGTGTTTGGAAACGATTGACAATGTGGAAAATGAGTTTTTGTACAGATGAAGAATACTTCCATTTGGATGCAGTAGTGTACATTAAAAATGCATACATATGTAATCACGAAAATCCTCATGCCATTACAGAAAAACCTCTTCATTCTCCTAAAATTTGCGTTTGGGTAGGATTTTCCGGCAAAATCATAATTCCTCCTCTCATTATTCAAGGTGGTACTATAGAAGGCGACAAATACCTCGAAATTTTACAAAATCATGTCATTCCTTATCTTAAAAGGCATCGAAAATGTAGTTCTACAATCTTCCAGCAAGACGGCGCTCCGCCACACATCAAATGTAATGTTAAAGAATTTTTGTTGAAAACTTTTACTAATGGTAGGATAATCAGTCGGCATTTCCCTAACACATGGCTACCACGTTCGCCTAATATTACCCAGTTGACTTTTGGTACTGGGGAAACTCGAAAAGAATAGTGTACAGTAGTGGCAATCCATTGTCATTAGAAGAATTGAAACAAAGAGTTTTAAGTGCTGCTGGGCCAATAACACTACATGATGTATGAAATGCTATTGGCAGTTTCTGGACAGGCTGCAGCTCCTTGAAGACAGTAATGGTGGTCATATAGAACATATTTTGTAATCCCAAGCTATACTGCTTTAGTGTATACCACTATTCATTGTATTAATAAATTTTTTGTTATTGCCTTTGCATATTGCTTTCTGTAGTTATTTATGGTATACACTGTACTTAGCAGGGGGAGAGGAAACCAACGTAATATCAATCAATTCTATCACTTCGAAGAATTGGTTAGACAATGTGGCTCAACCGCAAAATGCCAGAAACAATTTTTGATATACTCGACTGTGCGTCTTTCTCTTGCACGAGTATTTGAAGGCGCTTGTGAGAATGCACGTTAATGCTGAAATTGTTCGCTACAAATAATATTTCGATATTTGTACCTTCAAATTCATCTAGTTAATTCAAATATATGAACAAACTTCCTCAAAAATGTCGGTGGGTAAGCACTGAATGAGGGAATATAAAAGTTGCGTAATGTCATTAAAGTCCATAACTAATAATAGTTTTTTTCATTGACGAAATAAGGTTGTCGACAATATAATTTTTGGATAGGAAACATTTGAAAGGCATAGTATATGCTTTAATTTTGGACACGGTAGATTTTAAATTATCATATAATTAGAGCTGCCTCACTCGGTAGAAAGGAATACCAAGTACAAAGAAATACACAGTGATTCCGTTTATGACTTGAGTAAGTCGTCTTTTCAAGTAAAGGTTGCGCTTGGAGTATTTCTGACTACTAAGTGTTTCAACTGAAATTGTCATTAAGGATCTACACCGTAAATCTTGGCTTTCATAAAAAACGTCTTTGTTTGCAAGTTTACCTAGGATTTCCTTCATTGTGTTCATGTATTCCCTGTGTAGCAATATTTTTTGCAATTGAGTCACTGAGAATTCCTTTCCAGTATAAGTTCCATACATACTCGAAAATCCGCTTTCTCAAACTTAAATAATGGGATGTAACACTTCAAAAATGCACTCACTGCATGCCAATCATAAAAATAAAGTCAACATTTGGACAAGCCTCTATTGGCAGGGATTCAATTCCTATATTTTGCTGCCACCCGAAAGCAATGCAATCAGTAGCAAACCGCAAGTTTTCAGCGTTGACAGTACTGAAATAAAAACTATGTGAATCCACAGATGTAAGTGCACACACAAGACTGACAAGAAAGATGACCACTGTTAAAAATTGTATAAATTTTGAGATACTAATAAAATTTTCATCTAATGAAACTTGTAGACAAAAAATTCAATGAAGCGAAAATCGCTGGATCTAGAGAACCAGCACAATATTTTGGTTAGCCAAACGATGATTTAGAGCAAGAATTTGAGCTTTCAAACGTCCTCGGTTTGATTTACCAATGAAGGTATCGATGAGGAATTTAAGTTGATTTTTGATACTGTCGATGAGAAGAAATACGCTTTTCTGTATATTCGAAAAACTCAAAATTATCCTATTTCAAAAAGTGAAGTCCGAAAAATAGTGGGAATTTTACCCTCAACAAAAAATACAGAAAGATACAGCTCATGTGCTCCAGACTCAAAATGGAAAATACAAAAAATCGACTGATTTTGTTGTGATTTGTTGATAATTTAGTTCTATTATCAGTAACATAAACTAGCATTTAAACTGACCCTAACAAATTAAAATAGTCGTAATTAATGTAAAAATGTACATTTTCGTGATTATACGAATCGACATACATCTCTGTTTTGCATGATACAAAAGCACAAACCAATTAATAGTAACTTATAATAAATGGAATGTAAATGAAAGAGCGTAAGTTCAATCGAAAGGAAAAATATATACACATACATCATTTCTTGACTTCTGTGTATGCCAGTAACATCATCATGGTTAACAAGATTTCCAAATCTTACGCGAAAAGGTTCTTCAGATATACTTGTAGACATATATAACTAAAATATAAAATATAGTTGACTACCGAATATATATATATATATATATACAACATATAATTTGTTAAAGTGGCTTGATTCATTATTAAAGAAGTATATTTCATCAAAATACATAATAGAAGACACATTCGATTTTTTAAACAAAATTGGTAAATATTTTGACAACAATAAAGAAAATGAAAAATTCATTGCAAGTTTTGATGTAAAATCATTGTTTACAAACATCCCAGTCAATAAGACAATCGACCATATACTAAAACTTATTCCACAAAAAGAATTATCATTCTCTCATGAAATCTTAAAACGATTGCTAAAAATAACATGCTTAAATGTAAAGTTTATGCTCAATGGGGAAATTTATGAACAAAAAGCTCACGCTTAGGCCCTAGTATGGCTTGTTTTGCAATGGATATTTTAGAAACAAAGATAGAATCATTGCCAATAAAACCAAGTTTATATTACCTTTATGTAGATGATTTTTCACTGTATTTGAAAATCCAAATGATGTTGATGAATTTAATTGTTTTCTAAACAACTGTCTAGAAGAACTAAAGTTTACAGTTGAAAAATCACACAATAATTCAATTAATTTTATTGACGTAACCTTAAAGATGGAAAAAGATCACTACAAACAATGATCTATAGAAAACCTACTAAAACTGATTTATACATTCCATTCAAATCATACCGTGACATCAAATATAAGACTAATACCATTCAATGCTTATTGAATCGAATTGTTAAAATTTCATCTAATTATAGTAATTTAAGTGATTCAATATCAAACCTCTACACTATCTTACAGAAAAATGGTTATCCACAGATAATCAAACACCAATTTACTGGAAACTACCAT
>CABFPE010000550.1:230450-243200 GCA_900660155.1 Hofstenia miamia | reverse complement strand
CTTTTCTTGTTAGTGACTGGTAGTTGTAATATTTGTACATATTGTAAATATTGTATATATAAAGCTGAAAGCATTTTGTAAATAGAAATAGTTTGAACTGTATTCTCTTTGAGTTCGCTAGAATCACACCCCAGTGATTCTACACTATTAAGCAACACTCATTATCATTTTTATGCTATTCAATTTCANTATGAATCCGTAAAAAATTGTAAGCCCAATATTCTATTAAGCAAGGTTCATTATCATTTTTATGCTATTCAATTTCATAATTTATTAGCTTCGCACCTAAAAGTATTACTACAATTAAGATTAGTTCTTTCTGGAGACATTAAAATGAATCCAGGTCCTCTCATTTCTGAAAAGATGTTGCAACATGAAGTTCATATCTACAAAGAATATGTTAAATTTATATATATTAATGCAAGAAGTTTAGTTTCAAATCACAGTGAATTTTATAATATAGTGAGCCAAATTGAAAGCAATGCAATAAATGTAATTACAGAAACTAGGTTAAATGATTCCATTAATATAAAAACTCTATATAATCCTAACCCTAATGCTTTTGACATACACTTTAAAAATAGAACAGAAAGGGGTGGTGGGTTAAGGATATTAATTCCAAAATTTCTTAAATCAAAGCATAGAGAAGATTTAGAATTAGAACATCCAGTTTTTGAATTGCTTTGGATTGAAATAAACTTATTATCTCTTTCAAATAACAATGAACTAATCAACATTTGCTATAATGCAAATAAAAATTATTCTACTGATTATTTATGAGCACAAGATTTGCAAAATAGAAAACTCAATTTTTGAAAATAAATTTATCAGTGTGTTTGGTGATTTCAATGTTAATTACTTAAATTTCTCCATTACATGAAATTTAATTAAGTCATTTACAAGCCCTAGCAGGAAAGTAGTGCAGTGACATTAAATATTTATGAAATATTTGAAATTAAATGAACTCAATTTATTGTGATTGTTGAACTAATGCATAGAAATAAATGGGATTAAATGCTTGCTAATGCATCTACATATACTACATTTTATTTATTTACTTGCAGTAAAATTTGAACAAATTGATTGCTTTGATATTTAATTCATATATAGTATTACTTCAAAATTAATATTTAAATATAATTGCTCAAGAAGTTTTCAATTCCTGAACAATTATTGAATACTAAATTCATGTATTTTACAAATTCTGTAGCCTAAGTTGATCATTGCAAGTGCATTTGAAATGAACTGTATTTCTTCAGAATAATTCATTTCCATTATGTAGTCTACCTAAAAAAGGAAAATAAAGTATGCAATGCACATTTTTTATATTAAAACTATATACACTTTAGCAGAGTGCAAACTAAATGTAAAGGAAAATTAGATACATAACATTTAACAAATATATATTTTTGACATTTTGCAATTCATTTATTTCTAGTATTAAGCACATGTGCAAAGCCCACCAAAGTAAAAAAGACTAGAATTTAACCCAACATAAACCGTTATTTTTCCATGCAAATATTTACAAAATACTACAGAAAAGTGTTACAAGCTTTCATATTTTGTTGTAAACCACATGCTATAAGTGATAGAATTTATGTAGCTTGAACACAATTCTTTAAATGTATTTTATATTAAATAATATGACATTTATAATTTGGGGTAACAAAGTTACCCCAAACAACAATGCCCATATTTTAAAAGTAATGACATAGAAGGGTTAAACCAATATATAACCAGTTTAAAACCAATTTTTAATTGAAAAATCTTTTCATAAACAAAAAGTCATTTCATATTTGAATTACGACCTATTGAAACAAAATTAATTAGATCCAACTGTTTTAATCTTAATAATATTGCATAGAGTGCTGAACACATGTTTTCAATCTGTTAACAATAAGGTTATAATTATATAATTATACTTTTAAAATCTGTTACCTAACTTACATTTTTGTTATTGTTAACCAATTTTGTTAGTCAAATAAGAAAAGTCAAAATGAGCATGAATTTTGATCTCTTTATTATACTCTCCCTGCAAATATTGAGCACATTTTTTTAAAAGCATATTTTTTGCCAATTATTGGAAAACCTTCTCTATTGTTATGCTATTTACAATAGAATTTATATAGTAAAAATTTTGCATTTCTATTGTTCAACAAAGTTTAGTAAAAAATATATAAAAAACATATATTTGAATATATTCTAATTTCTTTTAAATCTATTTGTTAAACTTTATGCCAATCAACACTGATTTCATATATGTGAGATCATTCTTAAGTGTATGTAATTAATAAAAAGCATTCCCACTAAACCAAGCTTTCACATATGACATAAAATAATTTTGCAGTAACTAAACTACAATAAATAGTTGTATATGTTAAATGGTATATGTATGTAAATGATGTTACAAAACTGATTCACAGTTCACTGAGATAAATGTTGTTAGGTCAAATTTGATTTGTTGCACATACAATTAAATAATGCACATTAGTTCAAGGTGTTATTAGGTAAAAGAGTGCAGATCATTTCCCTAATGTAAACATTGTTAATTGTTATTACATGCAAGAGTTTGAAATTCCAAAACCACAAACCTAATCAATTGCTTACTAATAATACATAGGAACAACATATTCATATTTGATATCAGAAACATCATTAAAAATATATTATTGTAGCATAATCCAAAGAATAATGCTGCTAATGAAGAAAGAAGATCAGATGATTAGTCAAAACTAAGATCAAATTATGATTAGTAATTAGAAAAACAATTTAAGTTTAATTATCAGATTACCTTTGTAAATGCAACCATGTAATAACATAGTAAATTAGTACTTGTTGTCGAATTTTGACCAACTTATCTAAAGCCAATAGTTTTTAGTAATGGCTGAAGTAATAAATATTAAGCAGCTAGTGATATTGCAAGGTTGTGAAGTGAATTAAAAGACACAATACAAATTGAGTTTAAGTCAGTTACAATTAACATTGAGTTAGGATAGTGAACACATAAGAACTTTATTGAGCTGAGGTTCAGAGCTACTTAAATCAGCAATGGAAACACAAGTGAGGGGATGCAGAGATCAAAGTCAGCCAGAGGCCACACATATACCAACCACAGAGCAGAGCTATGATGCTGGCATACCTAAAGAGTATCCAGTTATTTCAGCTAGTGAAGATTTGAAGAAATGTACCCAAGAAATAGCTAACATGCATACATCCCTACCCTTGTAGAATAAGGAACAATAATTTAAAAGAATCATTTAACCTATATTAATGCTTGGCAGCATAAAGAAAAGAAGCAAAGGAGGAACCAGTTCAACATCTGAATTTGGAACTTAAAGTCAACAACAAACTAGAGCAATCAAGATAGCAGAAAACATGCAAGGAAGCAGATATAACAAACAGCCAGCTACAAGCTAACAACTACAACTGTACCTAATGTATACACCAATTTACTAAACACTACTATTGGTACGTAAAGATGCTAAACACATGAGGAAAAAAAGGCAGTGCCAAGGCAGGCACAAAAAAACAACCCCCAAGGAGAGCACATTCAGAGACATATGTATCCCCCATAAAATTGGAAACCCTACACATGTTCCCAGAAACAGGGTCCAATGAAGTTTTAAACATCCTACACCAAACAAACAAAATGGAGACAATATTGAGAGCCAACATACAACAATTAATGGAGAGAATGTTGACATTGGAACATGAGAAAGAGAACACACTAAGTGAAGTGAAAATCAAGATGGATAACTGCTTGGATAACCAAAGCAATACTTCCAGAGAGACATTAAGGCCTTAACAAACCAGCTGGCACAATCAAACAAAGCTTTCCAAGAACAAAACCAGAAATGGGAGAAGATATGTTAACAATTAGAAAATGCAAATAGGCAACTAATCCTGGATAACAATATCCAAGCCCAAGAAATAGAACAGCTCAAAGATAAACTCAGATCAACAGAGTTAGACACAGAGATGAAAATCACAAAAACCAGAAAAGAAAAATAGAAGATCTGAGATGGAAATTGAGAAAACTACAAGAAAACAGAGAAGAAAATCCAAAGGTAACAGCAATACACAAAAGGATAATTGAACAGAGGGAGGAGAGGTGCTTATGAGAGTCACCCATGAACTTTAAAAAACACCTCAGAGAAATGGAGGAAGAAGAAGAAGAGGAAAAAAGAAAGATCATCAATGAGATAACAAGAGTGGTGACAAGTCAACTCACTGTTGTAGAACAAATAAATAGACAAAAGAAACCAGTCTACAAGAACTTGATGCTGTTGGAAAATAGTCACAACAACAGAATACCATGTAAGGTAACTCTGCCTAAATTTAATGGGAAAGTGGACAGCTATAACCCAACATTTCTGGAATGGCTGCAGATGTTTGAAATTACAATGGTGGAGAGGAAAGTGAACCAAAATCCAGCAGCAGCAAGGCTCCCAACACTACTTGCTTTTGGATGTGGAGACAAAACAAGATTAATATGAAAATGAAAGCTTCAAAAATCAATACCAAATCATATTAAATTCCACAAAGATGCAAAAGACAGATGACATCTGAAACTATATCCAACAGATAGAACAATTATTGACACTTAGCTCAAGGGAAAACATGTATTCCAAGTACAACATCTTTTCTCACATCTGCAAAGGCATGCCAGAGATCATCCATATGTAATTTGAAATCAAGTGTGATGTAGATGATAAGTTGGAGAAGATGATCAGAAAAGCTGTAGATATACAGGCAACAATAGAGAACAACACCCACATCTACAAAAAGGCAATATGGAATAAAGAAAAGCTGACAGAATGGAGAAATAACTACAAACCACAAACAGGGAACACCAAAGTGTACAAAGAAAAGAAGGTGGAGACATTCATCAACATAAAGACAAGGATGGGAAATTGAAGAAAGTAAGAGAAAGAGACATAAAGTGCTATGCTTGTGGACAGAAGGGGCACAGAAAGGATGAATGCAGAAAGCAAATTAATATGATTGGATTGGAAGAAGCATATTATGATGACAAGGATATAATCAAATCTGAATCAGAATTAGCAGAGGACCCCCAAAACAGAGGAAGAATCAGAAAACTAGCCAGAGCACTGACTCATAAGAACCCAAGCACTAATAATGATCATGATAAATCTGGACAACATTAGCACAATAATGATAATGATAAAATTGGGATTTAAATGAGAAGATTTACAATGCTCAAGCAAAAGACTTATCAATGCATCTGGAGAATACATAGACACAAAAGGCAAGATCAAGGCAGTACAGATTAGGATAGCAAACACAACCTTTGAGCAAACACTAGTGGTAATAGACACCCATAACAACTTACTGCCCTATGAGGTGATATTAGGTGATGATTTTCTGACAAAGAATGGATGTGTAATAAATTATGCTGGCAGAACAATCAAAGTATGGGAAGAAGAAATTGAAATCAAAGAGCAGGAAGGAAAACCATCAATGATAGTCTTTGAACTGGAGGAAGATATAAAATTGCAACCATATCAATGGAGCATGCATAGAGTGAAAACAGAAGAAATGATAACAGCAGATATAATGATTTACAATAACAAAGGGATTAATTCAAAGAGAGTGTTGATGCCATCAAGCGTGTGTGTGATAAAGAACAGCAGAGGAAAGGTCCCAATTCTAAATGCAACAAATCAGAACATCAACATGAAGAAAGCAAATGTACAAATATTCAGACAGTACGTCAGATCTAGCATCAAAACTATTTGGAGAGCAATGGAGGACATCAATGAGCAGAGTAGTTTGTATGGTCAACTTGAGGACTTACAAATGAAAACAGGAGGTACTCCCCACAGCTGACTTGAGGGCAGAGGGACAAAAGCCAAAGAGGAAGAACAGTACAAAATACCTGAACTATCAGAAGAGGAATACCAACATATGAGTGCAGCACAATTACAACAACTTCAGGAGGTGTTAGAGAGACACAAATGGATATTCAACTATGGAGAAATAAGTGTGGGACAATTGATAGGCAAAACACACAAGATTATCATGACAACTAACAAACCAATAAAACTGCCAGCAACTTTAGTACCAGAGCAGATGAAGGGCAAATACAACAGGATACTCAATGAATTGATTGATAACAAAATAATACATCCCAGAGAAAGTCCATATGCTGCACCAACAGTATTTGTGAAACAGGGAGACAAACACAGGTTATGCATAGACTTCTGGAAATTGAACAAAGTAATAAAAAAAGACTTGTACCCACTGCCTGCCCAGGATTGAAGAAATGCTATATGAGGTGAGCAAGCACAAGTACTTTACATCAATAGACTTATGTAAGGCATATTGGCAGGTGAGAATGGAAGAAGAAGATATAGAAAAGACAGCGTTCATAACTCCCTACAGTTTGTACTAATGGATATACATGGCGTTAGGCCTATGTAATGTGCCCAAAATATTTCAAAGATACATAACAAAGTGCTGAAAAATAAGAAACACAAGATGGAGGACAGAGTGAATGCATACATCAATGACATCATCATGACTAGCAACACAATCAAGGAACACCTGCAGAAACTGGAATGAACATTATCAATCCTGCAAAAAACTGGCCTGAGGATCAATGGAAATAAATGGGACATTTTAAAAGAAAAAATTATATTTCAAGGACGAGTTATCAAAAAAGGATGAATATGTATGAAGGATAATGCAAGAGACATGATCAGGAGAATAGAGAAACTGAACAAGAAGGACATCCAAAGAATAATGTTTTCCTTCAATTATTACAGCACCTTCATCCCCAACATCACAGGGAAGACTGCCAAGATGACGTGGTTGATGAGAAAGTCAGTACCATTTATATGGACGTGGCAGGCTAGATAAGATAAAGGAAGAACTAGCAAAATTGCCATCATTAATCATGCCCAAATACCATGAAACTTTTATATTAGACTGTGACACTAGCAAGGTAGCAATTGGAGCAACACTGGGACAACTAAAGGGTGGCAAGGAAGTACCCATACAATTCTTTAGTTGCAAGCTAAAATCAAGCAAAGAGAACTATGGGTCAACAAAATTAGAGATGCTGGCACTGATAAAGAGCATCAAAAAATTCCTTCACTTCTTAATAGGATGGCAATTCAGGGTCTGCACTGACAACAGCAGATTGGCATGGCTCAAAAAGTTCTCAGGTGACAAATCAGGAATAGTGTTGAGATGGATTGAATACCTAAACAAATTTACCTTCATGATTGAACACCAAAGAGGAACACTGCATATGAATGCTGACTTTTGGCCCACACTTCCCAAGTATCAGAGAGATGCAACCAAGGAAGATGGAGAGAAAAAACAATTCCAATTTTTACCACACATGGAGTTTGAGGGGCCACCAGAGATGAATGTTGATAAGAAGGGACAAGCAGTACTACTATCAAGATAAGGAGGAAATATCAGAGTCAGAGATTATAGAAAAACAGAAAGATGACATGATATTAAGCAAAATCATAAAGAAGTTACAAGAACCAAGTCTGAAGTTATCAAAGTTAACCATAAGCTACTATGAAAGGTACAGATGGAAGAGGAACAGGAATGGACTCCTATACATGGAAGGACAAAATAACAGGATTGCAATACCAGATTAATTTAAATGCAAACTAGTAAGGAAAATTCATGAGAAGGGCCACTTAGGCATCATGCAAACAGAAAGCACATTCAACGCAAGATTTTTCACAATGGCAATACAGAAGGTCACAGAAGAAATAATCAATAAATGCATGAAATGTCTCCTCCATAATAAACAACATTTTCCAACACAGATGGCACCACTAGAAAAGATTATAGTGACACAACCAAATGAGATTGTACACATAGACTTAGAAATGTTGTCAAAAGATGAGGAAGGATATCAATACCTGCTAGTGATGGTGGACAATTTCACCAAATATGCAAAGAAAATCCCAATGAAGAACACAATGATTGAAACAACTGCTGACATAGTAATGAAAGAATGGATCCTGAAGTTCAGGCCAATGAAAATGATAATCACTGATAAGGGGCCACAATTCAAAAGTAATCTGTTCCAAGAAATAGCACAAATACTGGAAGTCATAAGCAAAGGAAAAACAGCATATTATCCACAGGCAAACAGTGCAGTGGAAAGACTGAATAGAACCTTGATAAAACTGATCAGAGTTACAACCTCAAGAGTAGGGGGTGCAAATGGAGAGAGGTAATTGAAATGATCAAGTATTTTTACAACCTGTCTGTACATTCAACAACTGGGGTAACACCATTTAAAGCCATGTTTGGAAGAGAGGTGACGACACTGTTATCAATGCAGTACTTTGCCTGTAGTGGAAAGTTGGACAACCAATACATGAATCAACTGAGGAATCAGATAATGGTGATACATGAGACAATGTGTCATAACATGAAGAAATTGGCTGTGAGACAACAGCATAACTACAATAAGAAAATTTACAGTCACACACATAAACTAGGCGACATGGTTTACACATTTACACTTATGAAATTAACAGACACAAACCAGGTCCAAAAGTTAAAAACAGTGTGGTCAGGTCCATATAAAATAATGCAAGTATTACCAAATAACAAGTACATGTTAAATAATGATAGATTACTGCACTTCCAGAACCTAAAACAGGAGATGGCAGATATTGAAGAATTGATATTGAATGAAAATGCCAAGTTTAAAATAAGTTGAATTAATGTTAATGAGATTGTATACAATATGAGTGACCTAAATAGTCTACCAGAGGAAGGCTTTGACGAAGAATTTGAAGCAAATATCAGAAATGAGAATATACAAAGGAGAGTGCTGCTAAGATATGCAGCATGAGATAGATATATATATATGACCCTGAAATATGGGATATAAACTTATTCTCTGAACTTAGGAAAATCAAACAAGATGCAACAGCCACTGAGGAAAAGAGTGCACTGAACCCAAAGACCTGAGGAGATGACAAGGTCAAACCCACAGAGAAGGATACAAAGAAAATCTTGAACCAGATGTCCAATGGAAGACAGAAGGGATGAGAACCAACCCACAACTAATCCAAGGCACAGGGTGAGAAGGCATCCAAGTAGTCCCCAAGGCTGATTCAAGGGCAGGGAGACAAAAAGACACAATGCCTCTACCCCTGGAGATCTGCACTGCTGATTTGAGGGCAAATGGAGAACTGGTGAAATGCAGCACAACTTTCCTTCCAGTGCACTTTAATGATTTGAGGGCAGTGTGACCATTGGAGTTCCAGGGGAAGGTGAAAGTGGGCAAAGAACCATGTGTATATGAAAGTAATTCAATGCTGACATATTGACAGAACCCACAGCTGGTCAATTGCTGAAAGCACCAACTGTGAGCTGATTTGAGGGTGAGTCAGTTGAAACCATCAGCATGGACTCACTTGACAGTGAGCCAAGCACCAGTAGACCATTATGGATTACACAGCTACGTGCCCCCTCTGATAGCATATCTGAAAGAACAGTGCATTCAAAAGATAGAGAGAAAAGGATGTTGAAAACAGACGGGGAAACCCTGCACCCCTACTTTATAGGAACAATGAAAATGAGAACCAACACATACCAGAAACTGTCACTGGAAACCAAGAGTCACATACAAAAGATAGCAAAGACAGAGGGCAGCAATCTACCAATAGTATTAGATGTGCAGAAAAGACTAATGGTCAACATGATCATAACCTATCAAAGAGAATTAGACAAAATGGTGGAATGACCATATATGCACAGCACAGTTCATGTCACCTTTGATGATAACTTCACACTAGAAACAGCCCAAGCTATCATGGCATACATAGAACAGATTGTGAAAATACCAGAAATCAACTTCAACAAAGATAACTTGATGATCATTCACATCCTAAAAGAAAAAGAGTATAACAAAAACTTGGAAAAACAGCTAGATCAAACTTTAAGAATGGCTAGAGTGCAGGGCATAAGAGTAGTAATTATTGGAAGAACAACAGTCACAGAACTACCATCATTCCTGAGAGAACTGGAGATACAAGTTAAAAACGTGTTCTTATGGGAGAAGCTAACAATTGAAGCAAGGGCATGGAATTAATTTGCCTAGACTTACAAATTGAATACTGGGTAGCCTATTGCAGATTAATGGTAGACCCATGCATAGCCATTGATTTATTTAAACAGGTGAAAACAATAGAAATGACAACACATGCAGAGGGCATAAAAAAGTGAACACACTATTCATCAAATGCAGCCTAATGCAAAGCAGGAGCATATAAAAAGAATACAAGAGATATGGAAGGATATGAAGCTACAGAAGATGGAAGAAAAATGGCCAGAAATACATATTGAGGCCTGTTGAAGAAATACCATAAAACAGTTGAAGTGGCACTGTCAGAAATCAGCAGAGCATACAGTTAAACTCAACAAAAGATTTTAAGAACATGTTATTTGAGGAGAAGAATGCCCCAGAGATAAGATTCAGAACCTCAGCATGGATTCTAGCAATTTTCACAAAGCAAGAACAAGAACTGAGGCTACCAATTTCCAGAGCAGGACGTCACAGATTGGCAAAAGCAAAAAGATATGAGATAGAGCTATCCCCAGTGAACATGCAAACAAAAAACTGGTTGTTGAAGGGGCACATTGAGAAGCTGACATCCCCAGACAAAATAAAGAAACCAATGCAAGAGGTTGAAAAGTTCATTAGTAGATTAATCATTAACAAAAACCTACTAGGAAGAATATCAATGATGGATATAGGGAATAGGAATTGTGCTGGAAGAGATAACACTATTTGATGAGCCCATGAGGAAATATATGTGGGGTGCGACATCTGAAATGCGACTAAGACAGGTTGAAGCAGAACCCTGGATAACAACAAAGAAAATTATTAAACAGAAAATTGTAGACACAAAAGAAATCATAACAATGATGAAAAACAAAGAGATCCAACAAACATTAGAACTGGACATGAAAAGATATGAAAAAGAGAGGTGGCAAGGCCACTATCAAATCAATATTTCTCCTACAGTGAAAAAATGGATAATCAGTATGTGAATCAATTAAGAAGTCAAATAACAGTGATACACAAGACAATGCGCCATAACACAAAGAAATCCACCATGAGACAGCAATGAAACTGTAATAAAAAAATCTATGGTCATGCTCACAAAATAGTTGACACAGTATATGCATTCACACTGATGAAACTAACAGACATGAACCTGGTCCAAAAGTTAAAAATGATTTGGTCAGGTCCATATAAGATAAAGCAAGTACTGCCAAATAATGAGTATGTGCTAAATAATGGTAGATTACTGCACTTTCAGAACCTAAAACAAGCAATGGCAGACATCAAAGACACTGAATTTAAAATAAATCAAATTAATGGAAATGAAATTATGTATGATACAATGAAACTGTAATAAAAAAATCTATGGTCATGCTCACAAAATAGTTGACACAGTATATGCATTCACACTGATGAAACTAACAGACATGAACCTGGTCCAAAAGTTAAAAATGATTTGGTCAGGTCCATATAAGATAAAGCAAGTACTGCCAAATAATGAGTATGTGCTAAATAATGGTAGATTACTGCACTTTCAGAACCTAAAACAAGCAATGGCAGACATCAAAGACACTGAATTTAAAATAAATCAAATTAATGGAAATGAAATTATGTATGATATGAGTGAACTAGATAGTTTACCAGAAGAAGGTTTCAATGAGGAATTTGAAACAAACATTGGTAATGAAAATTTGCAAATGAGAGAACTGCCAAGGCAAGCAGCAAGAAATAGATATATATATATGACCCCAAGGTATGGGATCTAAGCTTGCTTACTGAATTTAGGCAAATTGAGAGAGATACAACAGCAACTACTGAGGAGCAAAAGAGTGCACCAAAACCAGAGAGCCAAGGAGATGGCAATGTCCAACCTGTGGAGAAGAATATGAAGAAGGTCTTGAACCAGACATAAGACAGAAGATGAAAGGAGTGAGAACAAACCACTGACTAATCAAAGGCACAGAGTAATGTAGCATCTGCTACCAAGCATCAACAGAGTTAATTATTCTTTTAAACCATTGTTTCCTACCTTACATTAAAATAATAATACATGCATGGTTGCTTTATCAGTCTATTTAAAGGTCAACTAATTAGACAATGTAATATAGATATAACCTATGGTAGGCTTCCTAGCCTTTTCTCTGATAATCAATTATTAAATACATGTAAATGATTGAATTGATAGTCAGCTAAACAGAGTAAAACTCCTATTCATACACCTAATGTAAATGCAGGTTCATGGCTTGGATCAAGGACCCTCAAATTGCTCCCTATCTTTGCCCAAGCCAATACTACTGCATCTACCATTTAGCTTGACATGATTTATAAATAAGCAAACCAAATAAATTCTAAAGATAAGATTTTCAAAGAATTTACTTCAACAGTTTCCAAAATGATTTTCACTCTATTTATAGTTAAATTCAAAAAGTACCTGTCATTCAAATTTTGAATTCTATCATCTGCCAAATATGGCTAAAAATAATGGAACATGTTCCCCCCTTTGTTTTGTCAAATTATTCACTCAAAAGAAAGAATGTTGAAAATAGATGTAGAGACTCTGCACCCCTATTTTATGGGAACACTAAAGATGAGGAATAATGCATATGAAAAGCTGTCACCAGAAGTGAAAGCCCACATAAGAAGAGTAGTCAAAACAGAGGGCCACAATCTAC
>CABFPE010000550.1:158141-173830 GCA_900660155.1 Hofstenia miamia | reverse complement strand
ATAAATTGTGAAGATGAGTGGTTCAATACTTATGGCCGGTAATATATATATATATGTTTAGTGATGCCGTTCGTGATAGTTGTTCCCTCAGGACTGTGGCCAAGTGAATATTATAGTATTTATGATCATGAATGTTGGTTGTCCGAAGTTCGTTTGTTTTTTTTGTTCATTTTACCAATTGAATCTGTGGTTGGCATAAATATTATCTTATTTTGTTACGATTGTTACACTTTATGGAAAATGCCTGGTTCACGGAAAAAGCTGTTTGCTGATATCAGGTAAACTTAATCTAAATCAAGCATATGTGGAAATGATTAGGTCCATTAACATTGTAAAAGTTATTGCTTGGGCGTTTAATAAAAAGAGGTTTACTTACCTTCAATTTTCCTAGCTTTCAAAAGGTTTTCTTTCAATTTCAAGGGAAAATTTCATTTCTTCATAAAGCCCAAAGCGAGATTTCGGACATATTTATTGCAATAGCAAATTATGCATTTACAAATTATGTCTTCAACCCGGATGAAAGCAAAACCACTTGATTCAAAAAAGTATATACATTAAACAGATCGGAACACATTTCACTGTTAGACAAAGTTTCTATATTAAGAAAAGGGCGAATAGCGGCAAAATTTCGTGAATCAACTTTGAAAAAAACTTCAATTATTGCGAATTTATAAGTTGCATCAACATCATTGAAAACAACGACAGAATGGCAGTATCAGATCTTCTTCTTGTATAGGAGATTGAATGTAAGTTTAAATGCTTAATATTAGTGAGAGAAAAAAAATGCGCATTAGGTAATCTATTTAAAACATGTTCCTTGGCTTCAATAGAAACTTTTCTGAATTTACACTTTTCTTAATTGCTTAATGTTAAGAATTGAGGCTTTTGCTGGTGAATCTGCAATAAGTAAAAATGGTTTGTTTTACTTGATACGTAATTACCATTAACGTAAACATCAAACTCACTGTTAGTATTCAATTCATTCTGGACAATCAAATTTTGAGTAAACAAGAATAAAAAAACAATTAATCCATAATTTAATACATACATTTTGAAGGCATTTAATATAAATAGTGTACATTATTGTAAATTATATCAATTACTACCTCAAAAATAGCATCCTAGTTAGGCTTTTCTTTAGCAATCCACAAAGCTGCTAGTGCAATATTTGCAAAAGACATTGGTAATATAGGCGGTAATTCTGCTATGGCTATCCAAACAGGCCAAAGACTCAAATTGGACGATTTGACAACTGAAACACCATCACTATTGAAGATTAAATGAATAGTTATTGAGCATTGCTCGGAAGGGTGGGACAAAGGGAGATCTTCAATAAAATTAGAGTTTATGTCAGTGCAATATTTAACAATATCCGAAAAATGGTTTCAAATAAGGGTTTGTAAGAAAGTAGAGAACTTTATTAAAATGCAAACTTCATTCCGCAATGTATCTGTTTTATGAATTTTATTTTGAAGATCAATCTAAATGGTAAAAGTTAGGAAATATATGCGTGTATATCCATCAGAAATAAAATTGGATCCGAAATATTAAAATCTGGACCCCTCTTAAAGTATTTCAAAACAAAAAGTTTAACAAATCCTTCAATTCTACATTGTTGAAAATTGAAGTTACTTCAACAAAATTATATTACATTCCCTTTTTAACTCATCAATAAGCTTTTGTAAAAATGGAATTACCATTTATAAATGAAATACATTAAATTTTCAAATAGAAGTATACATAACATCTAAGGTATTCTATTGCTTACATTTAAAGATTTCTTGATGCTGTAGGCAGATGGACACTTGTTGTTAACTGGTAAAACACATTTAAACAAATGCAAAATATCAGAAATGCATGAATCTGATAATGCATTTTTGAAAGCAATCATTTTTATGCAAGCTGTGAAATGATTGACAGTGACATCGTTTCCAGGGTATAGATAATCTTTAGTATCATTCAATGCCTCCAATGAGGAATTGCTAGTAACCTCTGGCGATGAAGAAACTGTACGTGAATCATCAACATTTATAAAACTAGGGGGATCACTCACTGGAGTTGAGCACCTAACAGCTTTTATGCCTAGTATATCAGGTAAATCATTAAACGAATTTGAATACTAAAATTTGAGTAAAATTAAATATTTATATAAATACAAACATATTAAAGAGGAAAAATAACGAAAAGTACATTAATTAAGCTTAGAATATAATCAATATATGTATAGAATGGAGAACTCATATAATTTAACTAAAAAATTTAAACAATTGGTAGCAATTATAATGTGCATTTAAATGAATGATTGAAATCAAGCAAAGAAATTTATTACAATGAATATGAATTTCATTCAATGTTTTTGAAACAATCATCTTGTATATTTTATTCGGTTCAAATCATATCGACTATTTCCAAAAAATAACAGTAAGCTTAAATCAACGTCACCCGCTCATTCATGGGGAATAGAGAACTCCTATGAATTAAAGATCTTGGCCCTTTCATTACAAAAACAATCTCAATTCGAACAAGCATGTCTTGAACATAATCCGTACACCCAGAATGAAAAATCTCAAATCTCTCAGAAACATTTGCACAAACCAGAAATCATTCTGGTACATCAAGTCAATACATTTTATTAATTCATATTTTATCAAATTCTATATAGAAATAGTTTTTGTAATTTCATATAACTTAACAAGCTTAAATTCAAATTGTGAAACATAGTATAACATTTTAAATTTTGAAAATATTGTATTAGCATATTATGCATCCATAATGTTTCTTTACTTCATGTGGAAACACTATGTTCACAATATGTTTCCATTATGTTTGCATAATGGAATTGTATGCGGTAAAAAATGTAACTTGCGAGAAAAAACATGGAATTTGCAAGATGAGATCATAGCGAATGGCTTTCAAAAGCACTAGATTTTATAATAATCCCGGAGTTTCATTCAAATTAATCAATATGGGAAACGCATTAAGAATCAAATTAGGAATCAAATTATATATTTAATCCTTTATTATATTCGTAATCAGTGCGAACCCGAAATGTTTTGTTGTTGATTTAATTTTAGGAATTTAATCATTCATCATTAACAGACTAGTAAAGACAAAATATTCGTCCTTGACGCTTTCGAATACAGTACGCATCATAGGCGCCATTTACATTTCATATTTTTTAGTGATTCCATATGAAAATTCTTAAAGTATTAATGAGGCATAAAATTAATCAAGATTTATATCTGAAAATATTGATATGTTATGAAATCACTCCCAAAATGTGTGTTCAAGTTATTTCAGGTTTGAGTATTAGATAAATAATAGATACGCATTGCAATAAATACAGAATTACTTAAAAAAAATTAACAAAAATTAATGTGATAAGGATGCAACTTAAAACTATCGATTCAAACACCAAAGCCAAAAATGATAATGAATAAATAATAAAAGAAAAAGAATTAATTCACTTAATAGACACCGAAAAGTTCAAATTTTGATTAAATTATATTGATAATTATCATGAATGAATGACTCTAACCATTAGTAATTATTTCAAAACGGTGAATGTGAAATAAATTATAAACTTAATTAACACGCAAAACCCTTGACGTAAATTCAATCAAAAGCAATACAAAGAAGCGACTTTGTAGCATTAGCTAATAATTATCGAAAAATCTAAAATGAATACGAGAAATTTGTAAATATCAAGGTGCGCTATAATTTTTTCCAAAGTAAAATGCTCCAATTTGTATCTTTAACATAAATTTGTGGACATTTCATAATAATGCAAAATTTATAAATGTGATAAATTAGATATTGACGTTTCTGAGAAAATTGGTTTTGGAATTTAGATCGAGAAAAATCGATTTGAGAGTTGCTACTGCGAAATTAACAAAAGTTCTCTGTTAGCTGATTTAGATTTATTATGTTAGCGATCGAAAATAAAAAGCAATGAAAGAAATTTAATTTATAATGCACTGAAAAGCTACATTTCATAGTTATTCATTTTAATTTCAGCGGTTATCTTCTAATTGTTTTATTATGGAATCGAATTCAAGTTTTCTGTTTATGAATGAACACTACTACTTAAAGTATGTCTTGTAGAGTATCGTAATTGAATACAAACTGACGACAGGAAATGCATCCATCCTAGTGTGTATCCTTGCAGAACCTTATATGGTTTTTCATTGACGTATGCTCGGATTTAATTGTATTTCTACTTTAAAAGGTGAATTTTATGTTAATTAACAGTTCATTGATAAAATAGCATGTAGAACGCAAACGAATATTAAATATTATACAACAGTTTGCGGTATTCGAAATATTTAATCTCAACTATGAATAAGGTAGATTTGTTCAGTTAAAAATTATTGGATAAATATTGAAAAACGCGAAAATTGCGCTAGTAAACCAATATTGTCTATAACATAATTTCGCTTTATTTGTTAATATGAATTTAAATAATTTTATCTTACATGTAATGCAAACAAACAGTAACTATAAAAATATATGGCTTTGAGGGGGCATATCTTCAGGTGGAAAATCTTGGGGGAATATCTTCAGGTGGAAAATCTTGGGGGGGAACATCTTCAGTTGGAAAACTGTAGGAAAAACTAAATATGTCTTTTACTTTACCCTAACCCTAACCCTATTTATTTGCTTCAACAGTAAAAGGGTTAGGGTTAGGGTTTAGGGTTAGGGTTAGGGTTTAGGGTTAGTTTAGGGTTTAGGGTTAGGGTTAGGGTTAGGGTTAGGTTATCTTCAAGCGGAAAAAGTTGGGGGGTATCTTCAGGTGGAAAAAGTCGGGGGGGGAGTATCTNAAATATATTTACAGCGTTTGTAACATCTGAATCATTTAATGTTTACGGAGATTCGGTAGGAGTCTGACTTACTATTTCCATACATAAGTATGGCTGTGTTATTTACACTACGAATTTTCAAGTAAATAAATCAATACTAAAATTAAAATTCACGTGAATATTTACAATACAATGAAAACCGCAACTACTACTAAGAGACTATTTATCAATAGTGGAAGTTAACGTAGATGCTATTTAAGTTACGATCTATTTCAAGTTTATTACCACAAACAGTATAGATTACTAAACAACAATAACACAATGTTTCACGAAAGCTCTAACAAATTTATTATCAACGTGAAATTTAAAGCTAAATTAATCCTATTCTCAGAATCTTCAATTCAATATCTAATTTACCACATTGGTTAATTGTGCTTTAATATGAAATGTCTATAAATGTACATTAATTGGACATTTTGGAACATTTTACGTTGGAACAAATTATGTGATGCCAATCTAAATATTGCGCTTCCGCTGTTCCTATTTGACATAGTATACTAATATTCCACTTCAACCAATCACGCTTACGTTGTAACCAAGCGACAGTTAATAGTTACATGTGAGATAATTAATTGATGTTTCACTTTTTACAAAATTCACTTTTACAAATTTCCTCTATTTTCATAGACATCTACATTTACCACAATTGATAGTTGTACTATTTTTGACGATAGATGGCCCTGTAAAAATGACGTCAAAAAAGCTTAGAAAATTCATAATTTTAATTTTCCACTGCTGGTTTCAAGATCGGTGTTTTTATTGGTTTGTGGCGAAATCTTACCAAATTATTCTTAAATATAACATGATAAAAACTTGATAAATTCTTAGCAAAATCTTAGCAAATTATGCAAGTTTTCTAATTTCTTATCAAGTTTTGCAATTTATAGAAAAAATTTGCAAGATCTTTCCAATTATTGCAAGCTTTATTATGTTTAATAAATTTGTTATGTTTAATATGATGAATATGGATCAAAAACAAAAGGGTTAACCAATGGTCAGCTATCCAGCTGTTATGAATGCAGCAGTTTGTTATGAGTGAATCAATTGATATGGAAGCTAAATGATGTAAAACTCCTATACCTATCCCTAACTACGGACAAACTTTCTCTATTCAGGGCAGTGGAAGACCTGGTGTAAGATTAGTTGTCAATCATAGGATAAGAGTTGCGTCTTAATTGGCCGGTAAATGCAGCAGTGAGAATCATTGAATAGCTACTTGGTGTGCCCAAACATGTAGTTTTCCATTTGAATAATAATAATAAAACCTGATACAAAGTAAAGTTAAATCCAAAAGATTTATTTCATAAACTAAGCTAAATTAACAGATTGTATTTAGTTAACAATTATTTCTGTTATTCAAATTCTTCTTCCAATTCCTACCAACATATTAATTTCGGCTATCCATTAGCTATGCGATTTCGGTTGAAGCATTTTGTCAAATCTTTTGCCAAATACTTGTTAAAACTTAGTTTACAAAAAATATGAATCATTTAATCACAAATTAATCAAAATAAAAGTTTTTAAATGATTTTCTTTATCCTTTTTTCTTTTCTTTGTCTAATTAATGCTGTTTACATCACAATAGGAACTGAGTTTTTCAAATTTGAATTGATTTCTTGCCCAATGCTAAAACATAGGTTGACCAATATTGGACATAATTCATGCAGTAAGTCGTGTAGCAATGTTTCATTATAGCCTTCATTAGCTGCTATCTGTTCTTGAAAAATAAATTGACATATTATTTTCAATGTGTAAATACTGACTGTCCTACATGACATAACAATTTCATTCATTAATTCAGACTTAGTTTTTAATCCTTCATGTTTGAATCATTCAGTGACCATGCTCTTTGCACATATATAAGTAATATAACTACCAAAGTCAATAAATTTAAAATAATTTATGCAAGAGATTATCTAAATTATTCAGACGAAATAATGGAAACACTTTTGAAAAACATATCGTTCAACTATATATACACATTAAAATCTGGATCTTGCATGATTAATTATATTTCAAAAGAAATTTGCAATGCAGTTAATAAAGCGGCACCAATTAAGTACCGCAAAGTAAAATTAAAAGCGCGCAAGTTTGCTTTATCAAATGCCGACGATAGTGACATATATAAACTAGTAAGTATTAAAAGAAAATTGTTTGATCTCGCTCAAACAGAATCGACAACAACTAATTGGACTAATTACGAAAAATCAAAGAGGATTATTTATCAATTAAGAAATAAAAAATCTGACTTAAAACAAAAAAGGTTCTTCCATAAACTAAATAATACAAACGAAAAATGACGATATATTCATAAAATTTTGGGGAAAAGTAAAGGAATTTCATCTGATTTTAATGAATTAAATATTGATAACCAAACTACAACAGAAAAAACAAGAAGAATAGACCACCTAAATACAACATCTAAGGAACATGGCAATTTCAATTTTCCCCAATATAAGAGAAAGACAAATATTAATAAATTCCCAGGAAAAACATACTTTCCTATAATCTTCCAATCTTTATTATTAAACGTCATTTTCATATCTTTAGCGAACATCTACTATTTGCATTTAACCAATGCATTATTGATAATGAATTCCCGGATATATTTAAGAAATCGGACATAAGTCAGATATATATAAAAGACGACCCTCTAAATGCACAAAATTATAGGCCAATTTGCATTGGCCATCCTTTTAGTAAACTATTTGAAAAATTATTAAGTAATCAAATAAATGCATATTTGATATCTGAAAATATTCTTTCAAAAAAACAATATCGTTTTCGTAATGGTTATAGCATGCAAGATGAAATTTTGACTTATTAAAGGACAAATTAATATATTACAAATTTGATAACAAATCTGGTAATTTAATAATGACTTTCCTTAAAAATCGACAGCAAAGTGTTATACTTAATGGTAAAAATCAAAATATATTATGACGGACCATGGGGTTCCACAGGGCACAGTTCTCGGACCTATTCTATTTGCAATCTATGTTAATGACAAAACTCAACAGGTAAAAAACAGTAAAATTTATCAATATGCAGATGATACCTGTCTTATAATTACTGATATAAAAGCCTTTAATGCAACTAAAAATCTCCAATATGACATCGAAAATTTAACAAAATATTTCTCAAATAATCAATTGAAAGTAAATATTGAAAAACACAATTTATATTATTCTCCCCTAGGACAAACAGAAATCTCATAATAAACATAGAACTTAAATTATATAATGTACCAATTAAGCAAAGCAAATCTATTAACTATTTAGGTGTTGAAATTGACAATGACTTAAATTTTGAATAATTCTTCATTGCTAAAATTAAAAAAATGACTTCTGGAATTAGGTATCTTTATCATCTCAGAATTTTTTCAAATATGTATCACACTTTTAGTATTGCTCATTCTTCTTCACAAATATTAATTCAAAACATCGCATCCTCCTGACTAAAACTTTCAATTGGTCTCTTAAAATACTCAAATTTGCACAAAAACCATGACAATGCATCCGATTACTGATTAAAATACAAAATGTTGTCTCTTTATTATCAAATTCAAATGCATATGTTATCAATATTATTTAAATTCAATAAATCATTCCTGGTTTTATCTTTACTCTGTATCAGATTTGATTACATAATGCAAAGGGAAAGCTAAACGTTCAGGCACAAGGGTAGCATTCAGGGATCAGGATGTTGCATTTCCTGGCCGTCAGATGGCTGCCATCAGCGATATGCAATTAACATCAGCTTCTGCATTAGTGTTACTCCCTTTCTATGAAAGTGTGTCTATAAGATAGGTGTACGAATAGGGGTTTTTCTCCATTTAGCTTTCCTATCGATTCAAATCATATTCATAACTAATTTCATTAAACAGCTGGATAGCTGGCCGTAGGTTAACCATCTGTTTTAGTTCCAAATTCATAACATAATAACCATTATTATATATATGAGATGAATTACGAGCACCCTATTAATTATGATATTTATTACATTAATTAATTCTGGACTTATGACTGATATCTTTTTGCTGACCACATTAGTTGCTCACATGTATGCAGGATCATGTAGCTATCTATACTACGGACTATTTATATGTAAAAATAAGAAGAGCAGCAATTTTGCATTAGTCATTTTGCTATCGTTAATAACAAGAGCAATTAATGTACAAAATCTTTAATGGTAAGCAACCCAAGGGAGCATCGCACAATACCATCTAAGCCACTACCACTGAGAGAATTTCGTGAGTCACAACCATTTGCATAGTAATTGGTGATCCCTGCCGGATGCCGAGCAGGTTTTGACCCTGTCGCATCTACTTCTGCTAATTTAATGGACGTTTAGTTAATTAAGTAAGAGCAATCGACTTACTGACATTAATTATTAACACAACTACATGCGATAAAAACGGATACCAGAGATTTGTTTGATTCTCACCAGTCACAGAAAACTTAATGAAGACTAAGAAAAGTAATAGTATAAGCTATTTACATTCAATCTCTAAAGAGTGCAGATTCTACAATAGCTATGGCTGTTAAATATGCACTCAAGCAGGTTTTCTTGTGACATCTAGCTGGGGCACGGACCCTACCACAGCTTATAATTAATTCGTTTTGATGTATTAATCACTGTTCTAGGCAAACGATCGAAAAATTGAAATTGGAACTCAGTTTTAAATATTTTAGCAAAAAAGCATAATTACAAAAATTATATTTATACAGTAAATACTGAATATGTGAGTCACCCTCCTGCAAGATAACTCCACAAAAGTAATTATCAACAGGTGAAATATCTAGAGAACCTGCAGTAAAAGGGGTGCAAATCCACCCCAAATCCCACTATCCTCATGAAACTTATTTGAAATAATTAAGAAAATTGATGGCAAAACCATCATTTTGAAAAATTGTTGTTGATATCATTTTATTTGCTCGAATTTTTGGTATGACGTGTAGTTAAGTTTTTTTGCGCTTAACTATGTAAATTGGGCATATAAAAATTCTCATACTGCTGTGACGAAAAGCATCCATCTGTAAAGCAGAGATCCTATCAATAAGTATTGATTAAATTTACCTTACAAATGTGAGGGAAGTTATTTTAGAGTAGAGTGGTTCACACATTCAGCACTTATCTTAGAAATATGATAATACCGAGTATTATTTGTTTTTATTTTGTAATTTGTTTCTTTTAAATTGGAAATTTTTATATATATATATATATATAAATATATACACAAAATTTCAAGTGGGCCAAAACCTCAGATATTTTAGCCCCCCTGGTGCCTCCCCTAATTCGAATATTGCTGGTACGCCAATGCCTTAATGGATCATGATTGCAGGTTAGGGAATTTTGAAGACAAAGAATAAGAATTAGCGTTTAAATATCAAAGATTTCACAACAGGTTCAACTCAATATATTTACTACTATTTCATATCTACCTCAACACATTTTGTTAATGACGTACACCTAGCAAGTACTCTAATCATACGAGAATATTAACAGCTATTAGAAATAATATCGATTTTCAAAGTTACCAACAGACAATGCTTCGCAATACTCTAAGGACATGAAGCTTACTAGTACTAATTTATATACATCCCCTTAAGGAAGGTCAATATGTATTTTGCAAACATTGAATGAATCTTATTAAGCAAAGATGTAATTGTAAAAGAATGAATTGCAAAGAAAGGATACATTCACCTCAAGATTAAGTAACTTCATAAGTGCGGTTTGCATCAAAAACCGACTTTCAGAGGGAAGCCGGTCAAAGTGGCCATGAAAGTAATTGATACTAAAGTTTTTTGGCAATAACAAGTTTTCACTTCTTGGATTCCTAGAATTTTCAACAGAAAATTTCTTGTAAATTATTGAAACACGAAGTTCGTCAAAAGAATTTTTTTGAAAATATGTATAAAATGAATTTTGAAGACTATAGCAATATGATAACGTTTTTTCAGATTATTTGGTGCATATATGAAACTTCCGGAAGTCATGCACAGCATTAATGCCGTATATCAGGTTTTAGTTCATTTCTAATAACGTTCTCAGAATTTCATCAACATCTTCCTTAGGATTAGTTATTTTTAATGATATCAAGTCCTACATTGCAGACATGATTTTTGCTAAAATTAATTGTTACATTTATTTGTGCACAACCTAGTCCAAAATTCAAGTCTAAGTTTGGTAAAATTTCGAATTCGTGACAATAACACTAACGCCATCAACTGTAAACCCATCAAATTTATCCAACCAAAACTCTGATGAATACTGATCTAAATTGCCAATCGCTTTGTGATTCTTGACAGCAATGTCACCTCCGTCAATATGTACACTTTTTAAGTGAGATAATTGCTTAAAAATGGAAACAAATGTTTTACCTCAAGTCTGTAGATGCAGATATTTTAGTTTCCTCATCTTTGCTAAGTTGTGTGCTCCACCATTTCTAAGTTGATAGCATTTATTAAGGGAAACACTCGTAATGTTTTGATTAATTTTAGTGAAGTTTAACATTTCTTCATCCAATAAATAAGTTGGAAAATAAAAGCAATTTTTAAAAAACGACAAATCATTGTTCTTGAACAAATCATCAAACTTTTTCTGAGTTAGATTCGATGGTTCATGAAGAAATATTTTCCTCCAAACATTAGTTAGCCTTTGCCATTGCCTACAAACTGTTCGTAGCACTGAACGAATTGTAATAATTGGTAGATATGTGAATATTTTTAACCAGGTATATCTTCTGGCAAATTTTGCCAGTCAACTTAACAGCATCTCTTACTATCAAAATAAGTTTTATCTGGTAAGCTTTTGCGATTAAGCGAAACAGTTGAGTCCCATTTTAATTGTTCGTTATTACAAAATGACACATTATCCTTCACTCTCTCAATGAATACATAGAAATAAACAAGATTATATGCTCACTAATGCATCTACATATACTACATTCTATTCATTTACTTGTAGTAAAATTTGAAACATTGATTGCTTTGGTATTAAATTCATATAGTATTACTTCAAAATAAAAATCTGAATATAATTGCTCAAGAAGTTTTCAATTCCTGAACAATTATTGAATAGCAAATTCATGTATTTTTACAAATTCTGTAGCCTAAGTTGATCATTGCAAGTGCATCCGTAATGAACTGTATTTCTTCAGAATCATTCCTTTCAAATACGTAGTCTACCTAAACAATAGAGGAAATTAATGTACGCAATGCATTTTTTATATTAAAAATATATACACTTTAGCAGAGTGCAAAATAAAGGCATAGGGAAATTATATAACATTTAACAATTATATATTTTCGACATTTTGCAATTCATTTATTTCTAATATTAAACGCATGCGCAAGGCCCACCAAAGTAAGAAAGACTACATTTTAACCCAACATAAACTATTATTTTATAACCAAAATCGTTAAAAACGTTTTTTAACGTTTATTTCTGTATAAATGTCCCGTCAGAAACCGCCTCTTATAACCTATTCACATGTGAGGGAGGCACCCCAATGGGAAATCCTATTACATTGGCTGAATTAACATCAAATTTAATGATGTGATAGGATTTTCACGAATTTTCACTCTTAAATAAGTCAAAATCTACTGAAAGAAGTCGTACACAATATTTAGAATAAACTAAATTTTTGACGCTGAATTCGATTTTCACTATAATTTGCATAGCATGTATCATTGACTTTTTATGGTTCCCCTTCACAGGTTAATTGGAGGAAAATTAAGTTTCTGATGAAAAGGTTACATGAAAATTTGAATGCACAATGTCAAGCTTGAGCGTATTTCTAAAAATCAAAGATTGTGTTAATCATTGCAGAAATAAACTGCTAAGATATTTATGACCGAGGCTGTATATCATAGCACATATTCACAAATTTGAAATATTTGCAATGCGCTAGATACCATGAAATTGAAGCTCATTCATTAGAAATTAAAACTAAATACGCATTGTAAGAAATGAAAACTAAATTATGCTTCCAAAACAGCATGTTTTTAGATATGCGGTGCTTTTATATTTAACATTGAAATTCGACTAATTTTCTCATATAGCACAATACGTTGATTTGCTAGCTACATTTAAAAATTATTGATGAATATATTCAGGGTCCTGTCATGCTACACTTGGCAATAATTCTTCTATTTAATAATTTCACAATAAAAATTAGCAGCGGTGAAAAGTGTTAAAATCAATTATTCCAAATCGGATTATTGCAGAATTATCAAATTATCAATCAATAATACGCAGCAATCATAATCATTAAAGGGCAATCACTTAATCATTAAAATGAAATATTTAACTTTCTACAAGGAAAAAGTTTCAAATTATACTCACATGATCTATGGTACTGGATAGCCTCCCTAGCCTTCTAACTTACGTAAAGGGTATCTAGAGACGGCAAACAGAGATATTTGAATGCATGTATTCTTTTAAATTTTAATTATTTTACTATAGTAGATCTTCATGAATTTATTATATACAACCTAAAATTTAGGCTATGTAAAAAAACTTAATTTTATATTAGGAGTCGCTATTTTGCATAACACTTCAGATTGTTGGACAAAAAGGTGCTTCTGCTAAATTTCTTTCTTAAAATCCCGATGCACTTGCACACAAGGTCACGCGTTTATTAGCCTCGCTTAATTTGAAAACAACTGCTTTAGTTGACGATGGGCTACTCACATTTGCTATAATAACAATTTTAAAGTTATGGTGGTTGACTTAAGGTTATGCGCTCATAATCACTAAATAATAAGAATCTATAAACATTAATCTTTTCTCTTAAGCTCGCGAGTAATTTTCATCTCTTTTATGCAGTGGAATAATTTTTATCGATATATATATATATATATATATATATATATAATATGGACTACCTTAAATTATACTGGAAGCAAAGAGCATTACATTAATATAAACGATAGTCAACTTTGTAATTCTGAATAATTTATATTGGTATTTTAAAGTTGAATACTTAATTTCTATTTAACTTTTTTACAAAATTTAATTTTTCTTCAATTAAAATCCAATACTTGAACCAATAATTTCAGTGGCTGGGCATCCCATTGCATTTCAACAGGATATTGTCCATCTATTCTAGCAAATTACAAAATTTTTCTATTAATGAATAAGAACTGTATCACATGAAGAATTGTTTATAAAAAATCTTCAGTTTCCTAACTTGAACTTCGTCTTGAAGAAATAGAAAAAGTAGTTTTTCAGAGAAGTATATCCAATGTACGAAATTTTGCAACAATTAAATTTTACTGTGGTTTTTGATATCTTCAAAATACCACTTCCTTTTCAATAAGTAATTTATGTTAATTTTTATATAATATTTGATCTAGATTGAATATGCAATAATTAAAAAATCAATTATCTTTTATTTGACATAAAATAATATAAAAAATTATATAGATTTGAAATAATTTAAATGTGTTTTTGATAAACTAATGTGATTCAAAGAAATTTGAAATTAAAGTTGCAACTTTTTCTGTAGTTCTATTTAGGACAATATTTCGTTTTCCAAATTTACGTGGTGGATGGATTTCAAACACTTGAAAATTTCACTATCTTAAAAGGAAATAAGTGCGAGCAATTAATTATTGAATTTATTATATAAAGGGTAAAATATGGGTAATTCTTCGTTAATAACTCAGAAACTTTTAGACCTAGGTACCAACATCATATATTTTTGTAACTTCCTGACCTCCTGAAGGTTTGAGGCACATTGAATCAATGACTTAATTAGTGAACTAATTATTAACTTAAATTTTCACACTTTTCATTTCTTTATATATGTGGCATTTCATAGTTATTGTCTAAAAGCATTCTCAGTTCTACAGCTGTTTTAGGGAGAATTTCCCTGTTTGCACAGGTAGCTTAGGGAAAATTTAGAATTTTAGAATTGCTTGCTTTTTTGAATGCATTTCCCCAGCGAAGCACGGGTCAAACAGCTAGTTCTTTATAAGTGTGCACACAAATTTGAAATACGTAAAATATTTCAATATGACATTAGCTCAGTAAAAAGAACAAAATTCTTGATGATTGACTTAACACAAACCAGTGCACACGCTACTATAAAGTGCGGCTTTAACCTCTGCAGGTTTTGAAAAGGTTGGAATTAGAGTTCATATAAAATTTCCTCATCATATGATTTCAATAAGTCAAGCGAAATGGAGAGGTAAAAATGCTTCTTCGATGGTGTTTTGAATTATTTTTTTGAAGAAAACGCTTATATAATATTCAATCTGTCTCCTACGTGAAATTGTGTGGATTCGAAACTGAATTTTGAAATTGTAATTAGAATATGAAAATTCTATTTACCGAATGCAAATAATAGATTATCTAGGAAAAGAACAAAATTCTTGATGATCTACTTACAAACCAGCGCAAATACTACTATACACTGCGGCTTTAACCTCTGCAGGTTTTGAAAAGGTTGGAATTAGAGTTCATGTAAAATTTCCTCATCAATATGATTTTCAATAATCAAGCGAAATGGAGAGGTAAAAATGCTTCTTCGAATGGTGTTTTGAATTATTTTTTTAAGAAAACGCTTATATAATCAATCTGTCTCCTACGTGAAATTGTGTAGATTCGAAACTGAATTTTGTTGAAATTGTAATTAGAATATGAAAATTCTATTTAGCGAATGAAAATAATACACATTCCAATATGGCACCATTCTGAACTTCGATGACTAATTTTCATTTCTTCTGTCGAATGAAATTTATGCTTAATTCTATTCGTCAAATATTATACTCTGTTGAAAGATGCATGTTTCCTTTAAATGAGTCATCGCTTACTATTTAT
>CABFPE010000550.1:122433-137885 GCA_900660155.1 Hofstenia miamia | reverse complement strand
TTTATATATATATATATATATATATATATATGCAGTACTGGCCAAAAGTTTGGGAACACTTTCCAAATTTAGAAATTTTTGTATTTTACACTAAAAACCGCAATGTAGAAACAATATAATAACACAATTTAGAAACAATATGATAACACCGTGTAGAAAGTAAATAGTTAATTTAGAAAACTCACTAATATTTTGTATGTCCGCCATTATTGGCCAACCACGCAGCAATGCGATTTGACATTCACTCGACTTGCTGTCTACAATAATTATCAAATTCCTGTGCACCATACCTTCAGATCGGCGAGTGATGTACATTGGCCCTTCCTCAGAGAGTTTTTGATGTGATGCCAGCAATTTTCTATGACACTGAGGTGGTCTGGGGAGTTTCCCGACCTGTTCTCAAGCAACCGAAAGTCTTGTGAGGCAATCTACTGCTTCACAACTTTGGCACTGTGGCAAGGAGCACCATCTTGTTGTAATACAGATGATCTGCGAAGCTGCATAAACACGGGAACTTTCTCCTGAATTTTTTTGAGGTAGGCCTTGGTTGTGACTGTCTCGTTTTGAGGAACAAAATGCAGACCAGCACGCCGATTCGCAGTTATAGGTACCCCAAATCATCACAGAAGTTGCTGTGAGCGGACAGTTTGTTGCATGTAATGTGTGTTGAATCTTTGGTTTCTTGGTCGTCGAACGTGTGGCCGGTATGATGTAAACTGGCAAATTTTGGATTCGTCACTGCACATTACTTGATGCCACATCTCATGGGTGTAGTGTTAGTATTGCCTGCAGAAACGCAACCGGTCTCCAATATTCTTCGAAGACAATCGAGGTTTAGCTGCCAGTTTGCACGATGGAAGGTCAAAGGTAGTATTCAATCAACGCCTAATGGTGCATGTTATACATTCTGCACTACCACACCTAGATTTGCGTTGACTTCAGAAGATGAAGGTGAATGAGACGGTCATTCTGAGGGGTTGTCACATTTGGTCTTCCAGACTGCTTGCGAGAGGAAAAATTTTGCAGTTGCTAATAGCAAGTAATACTTCTGGACACCCAAGATACTGACACTACCATTCTAACAGCTATAGCGCGATAATTGTACCCTTCCTCATCCAAAATATTAATTTGAGCACGCTTTGTTGGTGAAATTTCAACAAAGCGTGCTCAAATTAATATTTTGGATGCGTTAATAGTTTTTGCATTTAATCCTAAATAGCCAGCCATTAATGGGCTGAAAATGGGCCATTGTAGTTAACGGTAATGACCATTAGTGGAAAATGACTACTGGAAATTAATACGCCAGTGATGTATATCCGACAATGATCCATTGGTAAGCCAATAATGGCCCATTAATGGGCGATAAGCGGCAAACAGTAGGTTTTTGATGGCAGAGAATTACTTCTATATAAAATAAAACAATTTTATATTGTCAATTAGTTCAAAAATTGCAGTTTAAGCAAACACAAGTCTAACAAAGGATATCTTTGAGATTCTATCAAGGATATTTAATAATCAACATTTTCTAACATTTTCTTAGATAGGTTCCTGTAACTAGTGGAGATTAAATTGTGGTGACAGTGATTGTATAAATACTTTTGCAACTATGCCTAAGGGCAATCAATATCTTTTACATATATTTCCTACTTTACTTTGCTTTTTTAAAAATTACTTGAATTGTTGGGAGGTGACTGATGTTTTACTAGCTTATGTTTTTTATTTGAAAAAAAATTATCCAAACGATATATTTCCTAATCTTTCAAAAATGCTTACGAAACATTTCTATTGAATTTAAAAAATAACATTAATGTATGAAAATTTACTGTGCAACTACTGCAATGAGTTTAAATGTATTGATATCATTTTATGCAAAAAATATTTAAAATATAATACAATTTATCAGTACATTTTTAAAAGACAAAAAATATGCACTCAGAATATGGAAAGTTATTGACAATTATTATATTGTTAAGAAATTAATTAATAATATTGCAAAAAATACATTAAATAAACCTATCAAGTCTACACATGTGTACATGAAACCTAATAATTTTTAATCCTTTAATTATATGATGAGCACTTTACAAAGTGGAATACGCACATGATATCAATAAACAAGCAAAAGCAAATGTACATATAAATACATGAAATTGTTAGCATAATATAATCAACTGACAATAATAATTTTAAACAATATATATATATATATATAAATAAATAAATAAATAAATATATATATATATATATATAAATGTAAGTGTATTGAGCTTCTAAATATTTGAAATATGTAACACAGTTAAAATTTTAGACCGGTTTCGATTACTAAAAATCATCGACATTGTGACAAATTCTGTAAATATATATTTTACAATAAACTACACTAAAGAAAATTATAAATATGTTGCATGCACTGTAAATCTAGAAATATTGATGTTATCTTGCGTTGTTTGTTAAGTAATTTTTGTTTGTTTGCAGCTTTAAAAAAATTTGTTCACCAATTTTATGATGTTTTGATCTTAGTAATATCTTACAATTTTCTTCCTTGACTTCATGGTGATGTAAGTAAATTCAAGATTTTCTTTCATCCTTGTTACCAGATTTCTCTTAGTTTCCCCGATGTATGACTTATTGCAATCATTACGTTCATATTTGTAAATTACAGAAGAAACTAATTTCTAGAGGATAAGATCTTTGTTGTTGAGGATGTTCTTTGTTGCAAATTATATTAATATTTTGATTTTAATCATTTAACATTTTAACTTGGTTGTCTAAATATGAAATCCGTAAAGACAATTGCTATCTCCCCATGGAAGTCAATACAGCTAAAACTTTAAAGAACTTTAAAGATCTTGTCAAATCTTTCAAGAATCTTATAAGATGAATTCAAGTATTAACTGGGTCGGTGCAAGAAATTGCAAGAACTTTAAAGTATAAAGATGTTCTTTAAAGTAATGAGCATGGAATTTAAAGAACCATGCACAGGCTTTTTTATTCTTATATGTAACTTTAAAGTAATAAATATGAAATTTAAAGAACCATTTCAAGACTTCCATATTCTTATAAGCAACTTTGAAGTTATTTAAAGTACTTTTAAGAAAAAATAGAAACATATAATGCTAGATTTCAANTGGCGTACGAAAATCCATTCTGACTGCTATCTGAATACATGGGATACAAATTATTTTAGCGAATGCATTAAATAGACTGGTATTTTGATGTCATTTTTTGATTATTGGATTGTGAATATGGTGTCTTAATTTTTTAGTTTTTTGGTTTATAGTCAATATATGATTTGCTTATAAGTTACATTACGTAACTTTAAAGTGAATTGCTGTTGTAAGAATCCGATTTTTTCCTTTCAAGACAATTTACGCTACTTTAAAGAAAATCCCTGTTTCAAGTACTTTAAAGTGGAAGCAAGTGTAAACAAGTAAAACATATGAACTTTAAAGTTTTTGTTGTATTCACTTCCATGGGTCATTAAACTCATTAAAAAATATTCAAACTAGATGTTTAAAGAAAGAAACAAAGAACAACTTCATGAAGTAGACAATGATAAGAATAATAACAGAAAATTTTCCAAATACCAACACAGACATCAGGACGCCTCTATTGAATGATACAACATTATGTTGATCAGAGCAATTAAAAATTGTGCTTAGAAATGGATGGACAAATGGCTGAATTAGCTTCCACTTAACACATCCAACGTATACTGTGTTTAGAAATCTGTTACAACGAGAATCAAATTTTTAATGAGAAAAAGCTCGTAGATCAACACATAATTAAGAAAGCTTGAATATAGATACAACTATTTCTTGGAGTCTTATTTATCGGAAGAACTTCAAGTTAAGAAAAACATGATATTATGTTCTGACGAAGGAATGGGAATTATGGTTTCAACACAGATTGCAAATTTTGAATATGATAACTCACAAATTCTTGTTGCTAAATCGAAACAAGCAATTATTGATAAAATGACGAATTCTGCAGAGACAATAGACAATCTAAATTTCTCATTAAAGAACGTAACAGTAACTTCAATATTGCAAACAAATTGTTTCTTTTCATCTGTGGAGGCAAAAGAACATTTTCTTGCTAACTATCAAATCTTGGTTTCTATTTAAAAAGTGATATTAATTCCGAGATGCAACCAGTCTTCCTTATAAATGGCCAATAATTAATTGGCCCTAGTATTTTGTGAAATTCCCCAAAAATATGCATATTCAGAACACAAAAAGCAGTCTAAGTTTCATTGTAACAAATTATCAAAAATTATTGATTATATACAAAATAAAATAATACAAATACAACAGGAAAGTCTAATTACATTTGAAACAGAATTACTTCAAGTCTCTTAAGTTTAAAAAAAATATGTGCAGCCCAATTTAATTCACTAAAAAACGCATTTCATTCAATTTGTGATTGTCTCTATAAAAATTTTTTGACTCCAAGTCAATCAGTATTTTTTACTGCTTAATAAAATATTGTTTTAAGCACGATTAAATGATATCTTGTTATCATTTTTTAACTACAAAAAATTTAATTTCCTATTTTGGAAAATAATACATTTAAAGATACAATGAGCGTTACAAAGAAATAAGTTGTATTGTATGTAAAAGATTAATAATATTTACTTAAGGATTACAAAATCATTGATGACAATGGAAATTTCAACGTGACATTAATTTGGTGAAAAGAACAAAATGCTTGATGATTTAATCAACACAGACAAACGCAAATATGGCTATAGTGTGCTGCTTTATCTTGTGCAGATTTTGAATTTCAATAAGAAGAAACAGTAAATATATTTCTACAAAGATATTCAAGTCATTTGTGTAAAACTTTTATGATATTCAAACTGTCTCCTACTTGAAATTGTGTAAATTGGAATTTTAATATTTTTGAAAATTGACTTTCTAAAAAAATAAGAAAACAATATCAAAATACGTATGTCAATTTCTGAAAAAACTCAGATTACCCAGGAAAATATTTTATGAATCAATTTGGACAAAATAAAACAACACAAATAAAAAATTTTCAGTTTTAGGGTTACATTTGCATATTTTTTGTTAATGTTGCACAAGATCAATCCCAACAAAAAGATCTTGTACATGTGCAAATGCATATCCATGGTTAGAAGTTGAATGGATTTTAAATAATTGTAGCTTCCTTTTAATGTTCCATTTAGGGGCGCACGCAGGATTTTCAGACGGGGACATCTTAGTCATGACCAAAAGAGGGGCAAATCGCCGCAAAAGTTTTTAAAAATACTGAGAAAATAGATCCTAAAAATGCATTTCACTTTTGAAAACCAGACAAGCGGAAACATTCCACCATGTTCCCGTCTCCCAGAGTACGCCACTGCCTCCATTGAAATAAAAAGTGAATAAACAATAACATGTTTTTAAGTGGTATGTTTGGTTGTGGAAAAATTTCTTTTGGAAAAATTTGCCAGCTTCGTCATTTTAGTGTTTTTAAAATTCAAACACTAATAAAAATGCCCGTAAAATCTATAAAAATTTAATGAAGAAAAGATACATAATCATCCAAAATGGTGTTGGTAAAAAGGATTCGAAAAATAAATTTACCACTTTATTTATATTTTGCCAATTATTATAGGTTTCATTGACTAGCCCAAGTCAAAATAAATGTTGTTGGAATTAGCTGGCCGTTAGACGTAAGACTTTAGTCATAGCGGGCGATGAACTGTGATTTTGATGCTGCAGTCGTCAGTCAAACATGCTCATTTTTCGAGCAATTAAAGAAAAACGTAAATACGGCTTAGTTTTTGAAACAACAATACAAAGAAGAATCATGGAAATAAAATGTTCATCATAATGCTCAAATAACCAGAAAGTTTGTTAACATGGGCTGGACAGCCCATTTTGTGTAGCAGTGTGTTGTATGTAAATTTTGGTAATAGGGGAGATTTGCACTCCCCTTAAAATCTCGGGAACGGTTCATCTGACCAACACCAAATTTAGGGTGGAGATAGTTTGACATGTCACGAATATTTTAGTATAACCATTAAGGCCAAGGTAAGATAGGGTTACATGAAATTCAGCACATTGCGAGATATGGAGGCCATAGACAATTATTTGAAATTAAGTGAACTAATTTCGTCCATGAACTGCAATGACTAATTTTCAGTTATTCTCTTCCATCAAATTTAATTAGTGAATGAACTTTATGCTTAATTCTATTCGTCAAATATCATAACTGTGAAGGTGCGTGCTTCCTTTAAATGAGTCACTGATTATTATGTAATCCGTAACCAATCTCTCTGGTTAATTTTAGATAGTTCATGTTATTGGGGCATTGTACCAGATGAAGCATTGTTTAATTTTTTTAACAACTTTTGTGCTAATCATTTTTAAAGTTACAAATCATTCAATGTTCGCACTCCAACAAGTTTCAAGGTAACTCATAATTGACGAGCTTTTTAACATGATGGCCATGATGTTGAACATTTGCTATGAACACTACTTTCTTCTTTTACGATTCATCGTTTTGGACATTATGATCTCAGTAAGTTGTTTTAGATTTGCTACACTGTATATTCTACTATGAATGATTCGCTTTTTTATTCCTACTCTTATGAATAAAGTTAGATTCCTCGTAAAATGAAGCCTCTGGTTACTTTTGTTACACCCTGTATTTAGAAAATATACCCTAAAAATGCAATTCACGAACTTAGATTTTAAATGTTTCAATTTTTAAAAGAATTGATTTAATTAGTTATAGTCTATTTTGAAAAATTGACTAGAGGACACTCCAATATGTCACCATCCTGAACTGTGATGACTAATTTTCATTTCTTCTGTCGAATTTAATAATTGAATGAACTTTATGCTTAATTCTATTCGTCAAATATTATACTCTGTTGAAGGTGCGTGCTTCCTTTAAAAGATTCATCACTTAATAATTATTATGTAATCTGTAACCAATCACTCTGATTGATTTATAGCTCATGTTATTGGGGCATTGTGCCAGATGAAGCATTCTTTAATTTATTTCCAAAGACAAAAACTTTTGTGCTAATCATTTTTAAAATTACAAAACATTGTCCTATCTTAGTTTCAACATTCGCACTCCAACAAGGTGACTCAAAGTTGACAAGCTTTTTATTTTTCTATATTTATTTAACATTGTCAAAAGTTTTCTTAGTATTTTCAATTTTTTACCAATGAAATGCTTACTCTGTAGTTAGTCTCACTCTGAATATTTAAAGTCCTTTTTCTATTATTTGAAAATTCATGTTTGAGTTCAGGCTATAGGGCCTTCGGTATAGCTATGCCGCGGTATTTTGACAATTCTGAAAATAGAAGTACCACTGTATAAATGTATTTTATTTAATAATTATGTGTACTTTGAGCTATATCATTACATATATGTTAAAGAGTGTTCGTTTGAATGAACCTTAAATTTTGCAATTTCGACCAGTAAGGCATTATTGCCTGTTTTCGGTTTGTGATTGAAGTTTGCGACTCATATATATGGTCCGTGAAATTAATTAATGAAACTTTTTCAAGCTGTGAAGTTCATTGCTGGCGCATAGCTTACTTTTTAGCACAATTGAAGTATATGCCAAACAACAAATTTTCATTAATTTCTTTAATTTTTTGAAAAATGTCAGTTTTCAAATTTTTGAGATTATACTTGGAACTTTGAACAACGATTGCTGTAAGGAATTTCTCTACAAATAAACTAAAACTAATAACAATGTTAAATCAAATTAAGCAAAGCTAATCGTAAATCCGCTAAAGTATTATAACTTGGTTATAAGGGAAATACAAAATTTGGGAGAAGGGCTCTGGAGTATTAAAGCAGCGCCCTCAAAACAATCGCTGTTGTCAGAAACCTTGTGATCTTGTTTTATAAGTAAGTTCATAAGAAAATAATTGCACTCATCGTTTTAAAAGCTTAATAGCTACATATTGGATTACTCTTGTAGTTACAGCATACGTTAAATTTGTCCATACTTATAGTGTATTAAATTTTCACATATTGAGAGTCAGTGACAAAGTCCTTTTAGTGGTCGAATTAGTAAATCTCAAGAAATCACGAGAGGATAAATTGCGTGTTATTTTGAACAACTATTTAGTTTTTTTTTAATTTTATTTATATTAGATTTATATATTTACATGTTTGACCTGGTTCTTAATCCAGCAAGTCAGACACAGCGATTGGAATTAGAGTACGTGTCGAGGATATAAAAACAAGTATGAAAAATTAATAGTACGAAAACTCCTAAATTTAAATAGCGGCCCAAAAGTCAAATTTCACCACAGAGCGACGACTATCAGTAGAAATCAATTGAAAAACCCGCGCGCTGCTATCTTATGTAATGGCGAAGGTGGAGAATATTGCCACGCGGAATACGCGGAGCATGCGGACAAAAGAAACACTATTAGAGGGTAAAAAACAATGAGAAATGCAATAAAATACATGAAAAGTTTAAAATATAATCGATATAGACCGATAACTTTACATAATTAACCAAATTCGTAGCACGCGGTAATTATTATGAAAGATAACATAATATTTTCGCTGCCCAAGTTGTTTCAAAATGGTATCAATTCGAAATGGATCGTTTTTTTAGCAGATGAAAGATAATGCTATCAGAGATTATTCTCATTATTTACCTTTGGGCAACTGGCACTAACTTTTCAGCTGCTGTTTCACACATGGGAACTTTGAAACACACAATCATTGATTGGTATAATTTTTTGAGGGAAACGTGCAGCATTCATCTACTGAACAACATTACTCTACTTGGTGGGCCTAATTCCGTAGTTAACATCGACGAGTCTGTGATAGTGAAAAGGAAATATAATCGTGGGAGGACCATACCACACCGTTGGGTGTATGGCATTTATGATGTTGAAGAGCGATATTGTATATTGAATTTGTTTCAAGTAGGGATGAAGCCACACTCATTCCAATTATTCAGCAACATGTGCATCAGGGAACTACAATTTTTAGTGATGGATGGCGTGCTTATGCAAATCTCCGAGTGCATGGCTACCAACATGAGGTCGTTGTTCATGACCAGCACTTTGTCGATCCGCACACTGGTGTGCATACTAATTATGTCGAATCATATTGGTCACGAGTGAAAAGGAAGCTCAAATTTATTTATGGATCATCTCCAGAACTTGTGCCATCATACTTGGATGAATATATGTGGCGAGAACGTTACGACTTTCCTGAAAACCAAGATCTTTTCGCAAACATTCTTGCGCATATTGCTTTGCAATATAATGTGTAATTTACTGTACATTAAATAAATCGGCTTTTTTCAAATCCACCAATTCAATCAAAACATTATATATCATTAGTTGTTTTGTTTATAATTTAAATTGCTCATATAAATGACAAATGAAAATTATATAAATAATTTAAATTACGGCCTACATCAATGTTCATTTGTCGTTGTTGAAAACTAAGTGTGTTGTGGCGCGTCTGCCTTTAAACTGTCTTCTATAATGTAAGAATTATAGAACTCTAATGTGTTTTTGCTGAGATGCATTTCAAAGCTGTGAAAAAATGATATTTTTTAATCAATGCATTGTAAATTACTTGCATATTGAAAACATTTCCTTTACAGTGCAGTTCAATAAAAATATAAAAAGGTTTTGATTTTCATGGGTGGCCCTGAAAAGGGCCGAATTAAATTGAAGTGTTCATTCACCGCCTAGTGTTAAGAGCGTTTAGGTAATATGTTCCCTTTATTGGAAAAGTTGGCCAGAAGCTCATAAAAAGTCCAAATCAAGACTAGGAGCATTCTCTCTTATATACTTCCGGCATGCATTTTCCAGATAAACAGAATTACAGCGTTCCAGCTAGCTTTCGTATTCATCATTGTTAATAATTTTTAATTCGCATATCGATAACTTTTCACGCATCGTGGTTGGCCGGACAATTGCGTGGTTGCACGCAATATTGGATGATTCTCCAGACTTCATGTAGCTGAGGATTGTCGAATACCGCGAATGGCACGTTAAACTGAGATTCCCAAGAGTGAAACTAACGCCCAAGAGCTGCGGCGAAGGAGAAGGACTCGGATCAGAGGAAACAGGTGTGGTTTCAATGTTAGATCCAGTAACAATGGTTAAAGGACTGCGATATATATATATGCAGCATATATACACTAAATTAGGTAAATAATCTTATTCTAATTGGTGGCATTTAGAAAAACGTGACTTTCCAGGAAGCCGATTATAAACAAACAGAAGTAGATGAATTAGCAAAATTTAATAGTAAAGATCTTGTTACTTCAACAAAGGGGTTAAAACTTAGTGAATTTCCTGCATCTTGGTCTTCAGATATGTCTAATGGATGCCAACGTTGACTATATGGTTCAGCTTTATATATTTGGTAATAGTGGTCCTCTTCCTAAGTGGCTCTGNCTCTGCAAGTCTGGATTTAATTATAAAACAAATGTAGCACAGTTTAGTTTCCCAAAATGTGTTGAATTAAAAGAAAAATGGCTAAAGGCTATTTGTAGAAAGAATTCTACAGAATATTCTAGTTTGTGAGAAGCATTTCACTTCAAATGCTTTTTATTACACTCAAACAGGAAGAAATCGAAGAATGATTCCGTTTCTACCGAATTTAACTTCCCAAATTCCTTAAAGATAAAGTTTTTTCAAATTCATATCCTTACAGTTTAAACTGATATAGTACAATAGCATCTTTAAAATTATTAAAATGATCTTATATTTTGGTATTATGATTGTTTGCTTTATCGTCACAATGACATCAAAATAGCACTGGAAATGTGAACTTGAACTTTTCTGAGTAATGTACGAAATCTGTAAATGTTAGTTTCGCACTTATACATGTAGTGTATCACCTAAAATGAACTCAATATACTATTTTAGCAGTTAATTATTCACATATTGACTTGAAATCAGGTAAAGGTATAGAATAGGATGCACGCGGATAAAATAAACACTAATTATGTAAAGTTATCGGTCTATATCTATTATTTTTCCAACTATTTACGTCTGTTATTGCATTTCTCATCGTTTTATACCCTGGATTAGAGTTTATTTTGTCCGCGTGTTTGGCGTGCACCCTATTCTAATTATTAGTATTAAGAGATGAAATATTATTTTAATTGAAAATAGGCTAAAAATATTTAATTAAAGCATATCTGTTTACATATTTGGCTGGCTACACCAATGCATGCATGCTTGAATTTTAAAGAGGATTATGACGTTGCATTGAGTGTACTTAACCCTAAATACAGCAAATATGGATACTGCATAGCTTGTTTATACATATGTATATATACATATATATAGACGTTCTCAGGTCATTGGATTGTGCCAGTATTTGATTAATTATGAAGATATGCACACTTTGCTTGATGATCCATGTCAAAGAGAATATCATGGTAAGCTTAAATATTCTTCTATGATTATCAGATTTTCCCTAATGTTGCAGTTTATTTCAAATGCCACTTTCCAATTTGTACGAGACCATTTGCCATTGCCATCTGAACGCTTTCTTCATTCGTATAAATCTGGCAGCATTCATATTGGAAAATTCCTAATGTCTGTTTTCTGAAGGAGATTCTGACGTTGTCATTTCATATGATGAAATATTCTTGGAAAAACGACTGCAGGTACAATGGAAGTTCTTTAGTTGGAATAGATGTCAAAGGAAATTCAAATGACATTATCATTTGCTTTGTGCTCACTACACATAAAAGTGGATATACCTCTGTTGTTAGATTTTTGCCTCATGTTCTCACCACCGCTGAAACTATTTTAGAAGAACTTCTAATTCATTTTATTAAATTTTCACAGTTTCTACTGTTTTATTCATTTACCCAGATATTCTTGTTGTAAACTGTTTAAAATTTGTCTGAAATATTTTCAGTGTTTTATATTTCTAAATTTTCTGTAAAAATATATATATTCTTGTATGTTACTTTAAGAATCCCTTATTATTTCTTAAAGTTTCCTTAAGATTCTTTGAGATATTTTAAAGTTTTCGTAAGAATCTTTGAAATTCTTTAAATTTTCATTAAGAATCTTCGAAATTCTTTAAAGTTTCTTTGAAAATCCTTAAAATTCTTGCCAAGTTTTGATCAAAGATTGTTAAATTATCCTTAATGTTTTTAAAGAAATTTCGACTAGGGACATTAGCTCAGTAAAAAGAAGAAAATTCTTGATGATCTAGGTTTTGAAAAGTTTGGAATTAAGAGTTCTTATAAAATTTCCTCATCAGATGATTTCAATAAGTCAAGCGAAAGGGAGCAGTAAAAATGCTTCTGCGATGGTGTTTTGAATTATTTTTTTAAGAAAACTCTTATATAATATTCAATCTGTCTCCTACTTGAAATTGTGTAGATTCGAAACTGAATTTTGTAATTGTTAAAAATAGAATATGAAAATTCTATTTAGCGAATGTAAATAATAGATTATCTAGGAAAGTAGTGCGCCATTCAATCCTTTGCAAGAACTAAACCCAGTTTTAGGGCTACATTTTCATAATTTTTTGTTCAGAAATAGTTTTCTTGAATTTTTATTCTGTAATTGTGCAATACATATCCAGGTTAGAAATTGAATAAATTTCAATTAATTTTAATCTATTCTCAATGCTTCATTGAAATAAAAATTAAATTAATAATGTTTTAAATGGCATATTTGGTATTTTGGGCAATTGTAATAAAGTATGCATTAATGAAAATGTCTATTAAAGTCTATCTATTGAAGAAAAGTTATATAATTTATCAATTGCGTACCCAAAATATGTTTTAAATTTTGTAAAATCAGTTAATAAACAATATAAAATTTCAAATTTAATTAATCCAAGCTATTTTTTCAATTAGAAAATGCCAAGTTGAGCATTTTGGAATGCTACGCTGCTCATTGCTATATAGCGTGTTAAGACTGTTCTGTTTATGTTTTATGAAGTACTCCATGCAGCTTTGACGTTGGTTTCAATTGAAACTTTGCTTTTACTATGAGATAGCGAAGCCATGCGTGTACATAGCATTTTCTGACGGGGAGGGGACATCTTAGACATGACCAAAGAGGGCGAAGCTCCTCGAATTTATTTGAAAATATTTAGAAAATATACCCTAAAAATGCAATTCACGAACTTAGATTTTAAATCTTTCAATTTTTAAAAGAATGGATTTAACTAGTTAAAGTCCATTTTGAAAACTTGACGAGGGGACATTCCAATATGGCATCATCCTGAACTGCGATGACTAATTTTCATTTCTTCTGTCGAATTTAATAAGTGAATGAACTTTATGCTTAATTCTATTCGTCAAATATTATACTCTGTTGAAAGTTGCGTATTTCCTTTAAATGAGTCATCGCTTTGTTATGTAATCTGTAACCAATCGCTTTTGCTGATTTTAAATAGTTCATGTTATTGCGGCATTGTGTCAGGTGAAGTGATTGTTTAATTTTTTTGCAAAGATAACAACTTGTGCTAATCATTGTTCAAAGATACACCAAACATTGGCCTATCTTACTCTCAACAATTGGCTTTTATGCAGGATTTGCACTCCAACAAGTTTCAAGGTAACTCAAAGTCGACTAGCTTTTTTATTTTTTATATTTATTTGATATATTTTCAAAAGTTTTCTTAATAATTTCGAATTTTTCGCTGATAAAATGCTTACTTTTTTTAATAAGAAAACAATCGTTCTATTATTTGAAAATTAGCGTGTGTGTTCAGGAAAGATCCCGACCATGCATATATACCTTAGCCAAAACCAATGCCGGGGTATTTTGACAACACTGAAAAAATACCTAATCCACGGTATCTTGCCTAAAAATTGATCGGTATTTTTTTTAGATTATATGTATTTTGCCTATATCATTAAATATATGTTAAAAGTGTTTCTTGAATTTTGCAAGTCCGACTAGTTAAACATTATTGTCGGCCTGCTTTCGGTTTGTAAGGAATTTTGCGACCATATATGGTCCGTGATATTTATTAATGAAATATTTTGAAATTGTGAATTTCATTAATGACGCACAGTATTTTTTTTTAAAACAATGGAAGGAAATGCCAAACAACAAAATTAAAGGGCATTTGTTTTCCTGATTACAATAAATTTCGCTTCGACTGGCCCGTGGCCTAGCTCAGAATGTGTCTAATGCATTTCATAAAAAAATTCATAAAAATGCGTGTATAAACGCATATCAGTAATTAACTTCGTAAAATTATTTTGATTTTTTGCAGATTTTGCAACCTTTGGAAGGTTTTATATAAATTTCGGTACAAAGATGGATTTGTTACAAAGCCAATAAATATCTTTTGAGTTCAAATACTTTATGATTTAACATAAATCTCCTAAGCACCCAAATAATGGTTATTATTGGCTTCCAAAGATGTTGAAATTCATAACTATACATGATAACAGTATGTATTTTTATGTAATAAGCTGAAATTTGTTAATCATATAAAAATAAAACAAGTTTTTTAATGATACTATTTTGAATTGGAAAATTGAATTCAGGTTAATATCATTCAATACTCGCTTTCTGTTTTATTTTAAAGTCAAAATTATTCATGAATAAATTATTTTGAATATTCATTGTTGCTGTATGTTATAATTTCTAAAATTAGAAATTGATCAAGAGCTTTTCAATAGCATTTTTTGGGTTTTTAAGAAACCTAGTAGGATATATATATATATATATATATTATATTAATGCGTAAAGCAAAGAGCATGCCTTTCAATAGCATAAGACAGTAGCAAAAATGGTTCACAATCATGCTAAATTTAACAATGAAAATATTTTAAGTTATTTGCACACATTTTTATAGAAATTCTCTTTCTATTTCATTAATACCAAAATTATAAACGCTTGTGGCAATCGATGGAAGAAGATCAACTTTGAGTTACCATAAACGCCATTATTCCATTCAAAAAATTATTATTTGCTTTTATAAAATCATTTTTATTTTTAAAAGATATCTCAGTTATTGCACATCATATTGAAATCATTAACATATATACATAAATTTTTAAATTACTCAATGACGTCATCACAATTACTCTCACTCAATGTTTGTCTACTTTTTATGCGAAAATAAAAAATATCACTTTAGAATTGCATGTATATACTAGCTGATGATGGATAATTGTTACCAGTAGAAAGTGAAATTAAACAAAAAAATTATTTCTTCATAGCACTTTTAGTTTTTGTGCTCTTGTTTATTTTAAAATTATAAGAATCTGTAAAGATTTGACTTGGTAAAACTAGTCGATCGTTTTTGAATGAAATTTGCAAGTACGCCATCTGTTAATCAAATGTAGCTGATGATGAATTCTGATGGACTATTTTCTACTATTTCTAATAATGCAATTAAAATTCTAATATCCTTTTTAAATTTTGTTCCTTATGCGTTTACGCTAATCATCATTTTTAAAGGGAAGTGCAAAATTCCAAACAGCGGTCTTCCAA
>CABFPE010000550.1:108038-121517 GCA_900660155.1 Hofstenia miamia | reverse complement strand
AGGTTAAGATACTGTGGGACTTCAACATACAGACGAGGAAAGTGATAGAAGCACGGAGGCCAGACGTAGTAGTGGTAAACAAAGAGAAAAGATTAGGAACAGTGATAGACATAGCAGTACCAAAGGACAGAAATGTAGAAAGCAAGGAGAAAGAGAAGATAGACAAGTACAGAGAGTTAGCAGAGGAAATAGAAAGGCTGTGGAAGTTAAAGAAGGTTGAAGTAGTCCCGGTAGTTGTAGGAGCACTAGGAGCAGTGAGTAAGAAGCATAAGAGATACTTGGAGGAGTTGGAGTATCAAAGTGGAGAGGAGCAGTAGCACAGAAGGCAACGTTGTTAGGAACAGCTAGAGTCCTGAGGAAAGCTCTCAGACTCCCTGGGAACTGGCGAGTTCCCCGAGCTGAGAGGGATATCGGCATGAAGCTGTGAGATGCAAGAATAATAATAATAATAATAATATTAGTAATAATAGTAACAATAATAATAGTAATATTAGATAGTTTATCATAGTTATAGATATTTACGTATTTTTATAATTTCAGAATATATATATGTATGTATATTCATATAACTATGCTGTATAAATGAATAAAAATTGGACTATGTCGTACTGTAGTCAAAGTCAATGGTGGTATTGCAAGCTGTGACATTTTAAAGTAAATTAAGTAGTGAAAATATTAATACCATACAATTAACTTCATTTAAATAAATTCCGCATACCTATGATATAAATTTTGTACAACTAAGGAGTATTACATTCTTATTCTTATAGAGCTTGCATGTTTATAACTGTATTATTGCATTTTCAAAAACTGTTTTAATTACATGTACTGTTGTAGTTTTTTTATGTTATTAATTTATTAATAAATAAATACATAAAAACTAAATTAAGATCTCCTGATTTGGATTATTGTAAAAAGGTACTTTCAATCGTTTTCCACTAATGGTTATAATATTTCAAGAAAAATAATAAATGTTTTGAGCTTGTGCATTTAAATATATAAATTCTGCTAGTAAATGTTTAAATCATTCAACCATTTGTGAAGATATTTTCTCGTATTTTATGATAATTTTTATTATCTTGACGTTGTTTTCGCTTTGATCTTGTGGGTGATTACATTTAATCATTGTGTAGATAGACATTTGTATTTTGTTACATGCGTAATACTACAATACTAATACAATATTAATTATACTACGAAATCTACGTAATATAATATATTTGACATTTCGTCAATTAAAGAAAATTAATAGAAAGTCAATTCGGTGATTGACATTTTTTGGCTTAATTACATTTAGAACATTTAGAACATAGCGAATGTGTTGCAGGGTGCGGGTCAATATTTCTAACAGACATGCAGTTGCGATGCGGTTTCTTTAATTTTGTCAATGTTTAATATCTTTAATGTAGTCTATAACCATTCTTTTAATTTTATTTGTTTGTCACTAAACTACAGAATCCCATTACGTACTTGAGCGCTATCATTACTGTTATTTTTTTGAAAAAAAATATTTTTAATCGATTACTTATTAAAAAATTACATAAAGCTTTTTTTACATTTGAATTTTAAATCTGTGAAGAAAACTAAAGTGTATTTAGGTGGAAATATTTTGTGTAATCACCATTGGAAATGAAAAGATTGCATTCCACAAGTGTAGCAGATGATACGGAGTTGAATAATATTAAGAGAGGGCGTTCATTTGATTGGCAAAGTGTGCCAGAGGAAATATGGTTGAATATATTCAGTTTTCTATCGGCTACTACAGTTTGTGGAACTTTACGTAAAGTTTGTCGTTCATGGCACAGGCTTAGTCATGACAGAGTGGTTTGGAGCAAACTCGTTCTTCCTGAAAGATATACACTAACTCAAAAAATGTTGGATGATTTGTTCCAGTACAATGATTTGACGGTTGTTAAGGATTTTGCTTACTTCCCAATCGATTTATTGGAGGAAGTAATTCTGAAGTTCACAACAATCGATCAGAACATCAATAGTCTTTTAGTCAATAAATGCTTTCGACTTAGCAATAGTGGAGCATACAACCTCGCAAAGATGACGAATCTAGAGCATCTGCATTTACGCAATTGTTATCAAATTTCAGATGCGACATTTGCCACTGTTTTGAAACAATTATTCCGATTAAAATCGTTACATATTGTTGGGAATCACCTTGGCGACTTGATTCTCAATGCCATTGGGAATTTAAAATATCTAACGGATTTGCAGCTACAACTAGAGGGTAGGACTAATGCTGATGGGTTCAGGAATATGCTAGGGAATTTGAAATTATTAACTAATTTGGACTTAGATTTTTTTGACTTCGATACAAATCCACCTGTCATAAGAAGCGCTGGCAAATGCCTAGAACATCTTCAATGTAAAAATTTAGTAAAGTTGGGTTTAACTAATCTTCGGGGAGACTGTGATAGCATTATAAGAAAGATATTTCTAAACAACAAAAGTCTAAAATATTTAAAATTTAGGAGTTGCGACGTTTCAGGAAGTTTCATTTTTGGTCCACACAATCTTAAGAAACTAACATTATCACATTGCTATTGTCTGCAAAAATCGTTTTTTTCTTATTTCCGGAATAATGGGTTAGATGAACTTCATGTTACAATAAACTCACATTATGCCTATGAAATGAACTTTCTTAATGTTGATCAGCTTTCATTAGAGATATATGTGTGACCTTCTAATAATATTTCAAAGGTAACGTCGTTAACTTCGGAAAATGTACTATTTTTATCTTTGCCACTTTTTTACAAGCAGGAGACATTGGAATTTGTGTTAAAAAATTGCAAAACGCTAAAAAAGTTGTCTATTAACGTTTGGAGATTTCTAACAACGGACGACGTCTCTTTTACGAAGAACTTTAGTATTACTGAATTTTATGGAGAATTTGATAATGTGTCAGACTTACCCTTAAAGATTGCACTTGCTCTGCCCAATTTGTGTCAGGCTGAATTTTTAATTAATGAAGAAGTGATGATACCATTGCTTAGATTATTAGATAAAAATTGCCCATATCTTCACTCCGTGAATGTGCACTTATATTGCGCCGAGTGGGCTTTTGATGCCACCGTGCTCAAGCAATTTCCAAAGCTTGATGTTAATGTATTCTTTCTTCGCTATCCACCCAAGCCTGATACATAAAATATTATACAAAAATTAATATAAATTACTTATTGAAGAAAAAGTTTCATTTCGAAGATATCAAAAAAATAACAACAGTAAAATTTAATTATTGCAAAATTTCGTAAATTGGCAAAACTTCTCTGGAAAACTACATTTTCTATTTCTTTTCTTCAAGACAAAGTTCAAGTTAGGAAACTGAAGATTTTTTATAAACAAGTCTTCATGTGGTACTGGTCTTATTCATTTATAGAAGAATTTTGTAAATTGATAGATTAGATGGACTATATCCTATTGAAATGCAATTGGGAGCTCAGCCCCTGGAAATATGGGTTCAAGTATTGGATTATATTTGAAGAAAATGTGGTTTTCGATTCAAAATGGATCCCAATATAAATAAGTATTCTAACAATAAATAAACAGGGAACTAAAATGTATTTGTTTTTTTCAAGTGCCAATATAATACCAATAGTTATAATAGTAATATTTATTCTTAAAATCCTCTGTATATATAATCACTATACAAATAAAGTCATAGTCACTTATTAATATTTTAAAAATCGTTATTTTTCTGGTTCAATCACTATAGTGCTTGGCTGTTAGGATTAATCGAGCTCTTTATTAATTTAAATAGTTGATTTTTCTTATTTTTAAATACATTTTTACATTTCTTTTAAAGATATTTTTCTTTAAATTAAGGTAATAATTCATTCCATATGTCAATACAAAATTAGTAAATGAGTTCTTCATCATATTTTCCTTAAATTTAAGTTTTACATAAGAATTTATTCTTAAATAAATATTAGTTGTATTTTGTTTCTTGCCTTCAATTTGAAAAATACTTCTAGAAATCTTAGTTTTTGTAGATATTCTAATGAAAATAAGTAGTTATCTTCTTTGTTTGCAGCTTGATTTTTTTTTACAGATAGTATTGATACTCCAATTGAAAATTTTTTCTAGTTTGATCTTCATTCTTTTATTGAGAGTTGTTAATAAACAGGCTAAATATAAATAATAAGGCAATATATATATGACTTTATTAGAGTAATTTTTCAATTTATAGATGTTAATTTTTGAATTTTTGTTAGCGTTTTGATGCCTTGTATCATATTCTGCAATATTTTGTTGGCTTCAATTTCAAATGTTAACTTATTGTCAACGATTATTCCTAAGTATTTATTTTTTGCCTCTTCTTGTATAATATTATTGTTTATTTTTAACATTAATTTTTCAGTCTTGTTAGAAATTTAATACCATAAATCTAGTCTTTTCAACATTTAATGTCATTTTATTTTTTTCAAATTATAATATTTTAGTTTGTAGTGTGCTTATTAAATCACAATGGTTGGTTGAATACAGCAGGGTGTCATCAGCATATTGGAAATATTTTATATTTTCATTAAAATTGATGTCATTAACATAAGGATTGAATATTAATGGCCCTAGAACTGAGCCTTGAGGTATTCCAATATTAATTATTAGTTTATTAGAGATTTCATTGTTNGTGTTAAAAAATTGCAAAACGCTAAAAAAGTTGTCTATTAACGTTTGGTGGTTTCTAACAACTGACGACGTCTCTTTTACGAAGAACTTTAGTATTACTGAATTTTATGGAAAATTTGATAATGTGTCAGACTTACCCTTAAAGATTGCACTTGCTCTGCCCAATTTGTGTCAGGCTGAATTTTTAATTAATGAAGAAGTGATGATACCATTGCTTAGATTATTAGATAAAAATTGCCCATATCTTCACTCCGTGAATGTGCACTTATATTGCGCCGAGTGGGCTTTTGATGCCACCGTGCTCAAGCAATTTCCAAATCTCGAAATTAATGTATTCTTTCTTCGCTATCCACCCAAACCTGATACATAAAACTTCTGTTTAAAAAGATTAAGTGAAGGTTTTTATAATCAGCAGGCGGGTTTTATGCGGCCGTTTTTTTGGCAATTTGACAGCCGTCATGTTAATGTATTCTTTCTTTGCAATTCATTCAAATGTGACATAGAAACGTTTTGTTAAATATTTACTGAATTCTCTATAATAAATCATATTCTTCCTCACTATTCGTGGTTACTTTAGATTTCATTTTAAACATATTAGGTTGTTCCAAACGTTCTTTTACAGCTGCGAAAACTCTATTTTTTTGCATACATTCTTCTGTTTGAAAAGATTAAGTGAAGGTTTTTATAATCAATCACAATCTTTCCTAAATTTGAGAGAACAGCTGTGAAGTGAATGTATATAAGACTAAGTGATTAATGTTGTCAGGTTTTTCTAATGTTTTTGTGATATAAACTCTTCAATAGCAGTTGTTATTAACTTTTGTAGTTTTACATTTTAGTCAATTGTCCTTCTCAAGCTAATGTTTTTTATTTTCACCAAGACGAATTTGTACTTGGTAGCATTGGGTTAGTGTTACTTTGTTATTTACGCATAGTAAAATGAGGGCCTTCTAAAATTTAATACTGCCAACTAAATGGAAAAGTTGCCAAGAGAATAATAAGAATTTATTAATTGAACTAATACATCCACTGTGATCTCACTGTGATGTTAATAATTTCCAAATTTTCAATGCAGTTTGATGCTTTGTTTTGCAAGAGCGTGTTTCAAAATGACAGAAAACTTTATGGATATATTGACTTGAACTGGTTGCTTAAACTGTGAATTTTAAGTTTTTATTAAAGTTTAGAAATCCTTGAACCTACAATCATGATCTAGTCTAGCCTCAGTATTTATACATATTCGATTTTGGGGTTTGATTTATTAGTTTTGTTTTGTATTTGATTTTTTGTAAATTGAAGTGTTTTCGTCTAACTAGAAATGTAAATAGTTTATCTACGTTAAGGAAGTTAATTAGTATTGTGTAGACTTCCTTTCTCGAAATTTACAAAAACAACTTTATTTCAATTATAAATTTAAAATTCTTCTAAGCAATATATGTTTTATACTTAACAATGAAGTCGAAATTTACAAAAACAACTTTATTGGGATACTAAATTTAAACATTTTTATAAGCAATATGTGTTTTTTACCTAAACAATAAACAAGAAATGTCCAAGAACAACTTTATATCTATCCCAAATTTAAGCATTTTTCTAAGCAATAAATGTTTTATACGTAAAAATAAAGTCTCACTTTACAAGAACAACTTTATGTCAATTATAAATTTAAAATTCTTCTAAGCAATATATTGTACAATCAGTATCTTTACGCAACAGCAATTCACATTGTCAGTCTCAACATCAGATCTAGAAAAAGAGTATCTATGCTTAAAGATCAACTGATAAAAACAGACATTAAAATACAGAAAATGCCCCAAACTTTTACAGGGAAATTCGATATAAAAGGACAAACCTTCCGTGAGTGGATAGTACTTTTTGAAATCTATCTAGTGCAACAGCACAGAACAAAAAAAATGGAGCCACCCAGATGCCTCTCTTCCTCAAGGATTGAGTGCTACAAGTCTCAACGCTACAGCTAAAGCTAACTATGACAAACTAGTCACTTTGACAATGAATACACAAGAAAGCAGTATCAGATGCAATTATATACATGCCGCCTAGAAAAAGACGAAGACGTTATCAGTTATATTTATAAAGTCAATCATCTGCTACGTCTATTGCAAGAAGAACACAGGTATTATCCCCAAGATTTATATTCTTATATACATGCAGGTTCACCACAGTCCATGAAAACACTATTCAAAAATAAGTGCAACATCAAAGATGATATCAACACCCTCATAAAGATGGCAGTCAATTTACAACTCACACTAGAAAACAATGAAAGGGTCAATTAGCAAAAAGGACCAGCAACCTCATTCCAACCCTGCTGCACACCCACCAAAACAGACAAACTACAAAAGAAAATGAGGAAAAACCAGAAGACTTACCCTTCATTAAATGCACAAAATGTGGCGAAAAAGGTCACCTGAAACCAGAATGCAAAAAGATCATATATCTTGTCAACAAAGACGGCTCTTATACAGCGCAAAACCTAGAACATCACGAACAATTCGACACCACTGAAGAAGATTTAAATGAATAAGGGCCCCGGCCCCAGACAGAGCTAAGGAATTGTTGATTGTCACAGACCTATTGGAACGAAATGTAATTCCACTAACAATCAACAACCTCAACATTAAAGCTACAGTCGACACCAGCGCATCCATAACAATAATGTCCAACACATGCGCTCACAACATAGGATGGAGGAGAGAAGACATTACCTCAAATGATAGTAGATTAATAAGCACATCTAGAGACTATGTAAATATCAAAGGAACCGTGAAAAATGCAAAGATCACAATCAACAACATCAAGTCTGAACAAGATGTCCACATAATTGATACAATGGACCAACAACTACCCTATGACATGATAATTGGCAGAGACTTCCTAGCAGAGAACAACTGCCTCATTGACTACTCAAATAGAACACTAACCATACAAGAGGATAAAAATGTCTCAGTATCACTCGCCACAAAAGGCACTACTGCTTTGGAGTTCTCCCTTACCAAAAACTTCATCAAAGAAGAAATCACATCACAAGAAATAGCAAAAGCACAGGCCAACAACAAGATCCTCTGCAAGATAATACAATGTGTTAAAGATCCTACATTCATAATGGACTTAATGGCCACATGCTATTATCGAAAACACACATGGAAAATATCTGATTCCAGCATTTTATATGCAGCAGCAAAAACGCGGAATTAATCACATTACCAGAATATTATAAATGAGAAGTCGTCGAAAAAAGGACACAAAGGGGTCTACCAGACAGAACTAACCGTCCACGAAAACTTCGTCACCCCCTACTTAAGACCAACAATAGAAGACCTCATAAACAAGTGTCAATCGTGCATTCTGCTCAAGACATCTCATTTCCCAGGACAATGAGCACCACTAGAAAAAATCTCAGCTGAACACACAAATTCAATAGTCAATGCTGATATAGAACAGCCATCATGAGACAATGAAGGCTACTCCTACGTATTGGTCATGGTAGACCACTTTACAAAATACTGCAAAATGCTACCACTACAAAACATAAAAGCATCAACAGTCACCAAATCAATCTTAAACAACTGATGTGTACATTTGGCCCAATGACTCAACTCATTACAGACCAAGGCAAACAATTTAAAAGCTCACTATTCCAGTCACTAGTAGAAAAATTGGAGATCGTACACACTCACACAATGATAAACCACCCTCAAGCCAATGGCGCCGTCAAAAGGGTCAACCAAACACTACTCAATTTAATGAGAACAATTACATCACAAGTAGGAGGAAAAAAATTGTGAGAAATACTACCAATGATCAAGTATTTTTATAACACCAAACTCATTCAACAACCAAGGTCTTGCCATACAAAGCTATGTTTGGCCATTAAGTGCCAACTCATGTCTCCATGTTATTCCATGGTTACACTGGCGCAATTGACAACAACTACGTGAAAAAATTAATTGACAACATAGCGAAAACATACAAAACAATGTGTGCCCAAGCAGAAAAAAGTGCTATCCATCAACAACGCCAATTCAATAGAAAAATCTACGGAGAACCCCACGAAATTGGCGGCAAAGTATTAGTATACACACCTGGAGTCATAACAGATGAAAAACAAGTCTGCAAACTTTCGTTCAACTGGGACGGACCTCATACAATCACAAAAGTTCTATCACACAACAATTATGAATTGGACAACAAGAAAGTAGCACACTTCCAAAATATCAAACGTATGTCTCGTGATATACAGCATGCCAGAATATCTCAACTCAACTAATTTGAACTAATACAATCCAATAAAGATGAATTCTATCTAACTCTTGGCTGCAGGAAAATTCTCTGAAGAAACCTTTGACGATGAATACAAACAAAAACTTTCTTCTCCCATGAGTTCGCGCACACAACCTAAACACATTGCTAAATCTAATATCTATAACAAAGAATGGTCTATTAACATTGCAACATTGCCCTTAGATCCATCTTACAATGAAATGCAAAGTGGTAACTCTCATCCCTTGCAGTCATCCAAAATCAACTAAACAGCAATTGAGTGCATGTGAATCTCCTTGCAGGATGTCCTCAGGGACCTTCAGTGCACTCGATCCTACCTTGGACGTCTCTAGCTGCAGGACGTTCTCAGCTACCAACAATGAGCAGATGCCAACTACATCAACATCCACAATACACAAAAGGAGTGCCAAGCATACCTAGCAAACGTTGCAATCTCATTCAAATGCCATCTCTCACATTGTCAACAACTAACAGCCAACAAGACTCTCGCTTCCAGGAAAGTCAACAAAAACTTCCCATCATCAAAGGAGAAATGATCCACCCATATTCCATTGCATCATGCTGCTGCCAATACATAACCCACAACAACATCTCAGAAGAAACTTGAAAAGCTATATCAGCTATCTTAACTGTGGGAGAAAACCCAGCCAGCAGTGAAGCACTACCAACTATCATAGACAAAGAAAAACGCCCAATGGTTAACACAATCATCTTCTACCCTGAATCATTTCTACCAAAACTCACAAGAGATTACTATAGAAGCACGGTCCACACAACCTTTGATAACAACATCCAGCTCAAATCTGTTCTAAAATAATTAAAAACCAGAAGGAAATGCAAAAATCTAGAGTGCCTCAACATCAATTGGACATTGCTAAATCTTGTATACATACTAAAACAACATGAGAAAGAAGACCCAAAAATGGTACAACGTCTAAATCTCATACTGTTCAAAGCCCACGCCTATAATATCACAGTAAACTTCTTCTATGTTGAAGACACATCACCCCTGCCTGACAACATCCTCGACCTGGAAAGCTATTTAGAGTCTTTCTTCATCATCCAAAAAACTACATTAGCAAGAACAACAGTTGAGAGGACACCTTCAATCAGAAATCTTATATTTATTGACATTTTCATGCATTGCTTGATGCCCCAGTACCACATCATTATGGAGCAATGTCTGGCCATAGATGTGATGCTACTTGCTCAAACACATGAAATTATTGATACCACCAGTTTACTACTAGCTGCCACAAAATTCACGACGCAATTCTCATTCCAACAAAAACAAAGGTCCATAAATGAAATCAACAAATGATGGAAAACAGTCCAATCTAAACACATTACAGAGGAACCATGGCCAACAATCACCATAGAGACGCCATCTCGACACTACATAGAAAACGTTGAAAAACTTTTATCCCAAATTATCAAAGCCACAGACTTCAACGTCGAAAAAGACTTCTGATCACAAATCTTCACGGAACAGCAAGTACCAGAACTAACTACAACATCCGCACTATGGCTAATAGTAATCTTCCTAATGGAAAATCCCTCCCTGCTCCTGTCAGTCTCAAAAACAAAAAGAACCACACTCACAAAGCAATGCTGCTATGAAATCGCAATTGCCCCCATCTCCAGAAAAAGGAAGAATTGGCTCTTGCAACCAACACGAGCTCCCACCTCTCCAATCAAAAAATTCCAGCAAAGCATCAACTCATACGAGAAAACTCTCCTCAGCATCATCAACAGAGAAAATGCATTTGGACGCACATCGCCAATAATTCTACAAAACAATCTTGGCATTCACGAAAAGGACATAGATTTTCTACACCCACACACGCAAAAATATATGTGGGGAGCAACCAAAACCAACCTGTTCGACAACAAATCCTCAGTCTAAAAGAAAAATTGGCAAAGAAAAAACTCAAAGACCTTGCACTTTCCGCCGGTAGCAATGATATAATATGGGCTAACCTCGTCAAAAAGGATCTAAAATACTATGACGTTTTAAGAAAAGTTGAAATAGTAACTATGATACAAGCCGACATAAATGACCCTGATCAAATGTCTGAAGAAATCATTTTACAAAACATAAACTTTCTATACAAGAATACAGACTATCACTAATCACTGTTTTCCATGTTCCAGTTCTTTTTTCCGATGCAAAACTGGACACAGACTCTGCCCATACCTCTGATACAGACGCAAAAATGACACTTATGATAGCACTAAAATGACAGAAACTGTACAGAAACTACTACAATATCTTCTAAAGAAGAATCAACAACTTACGACAATCAATCAGCATCAATCAGCCTATATTACATACAATATCACAAAACACTAACAATGGAAATCAAAACACTCGCTTATCTCAGTCACGAAGAAGAAATAGCTGAAACCTCAGGGGAAGTCACACGGATACTGAAACTTTTGGACGACAACCACAATCTCATTAGTCAACCTTCAAAGTAAAACCCCCGCCGCCGCAATAGGGGCCGCTTTATATCTATCCTAAATTTAAGCATTTTTCTAAGCAATAAATGTTTTATACGTAACAATAAAGTCTCATTTTACAAGAACAACTTTATGTCAATTATAAATTTAAAATTCTTCTAAGCAATATATGTTTTATACTTAACAATGAAGTCGAAATTTACAAAAACAACTTTATTGGGAGACTAAATTTAAATATTTTATTAATCAATATGTGTTTTTAATTAACAATGAACAAGAACCTCTTTATATCTATCCTAAATTTAAGCATTTTTCTAAGCAATAAATGTTTTATACGTAACAATAAAGTCTCACTTTACAAGAACAACTTTATGTCAATTATAAATTTAAAATTCTTCTAAGCAATATATGTTTTATACTTAACAATGAAGTCGAAATTTACAAAAACAACTTTATTGGGATACTAAATTTAAATATTTTCATAATCAATATGTGTTTTTTATTAACAATGAAGATAACATACACAAGATAAACAGATGTTAGGACGATAGTCAATTTAAATATCGATTTTCTTGCAAAATATGCTTCCATTTTTAAACATTTATAATTTAAATGTACATGTATGTTGACATAGCCAATGCACATTTAACCTAATATATATATATATATATATATATATATATATATATATATATATATTAAAAAACAAAACAGAAATGAAATTGTTCTTTGAAGAATGGATTTATAAGTTTTTCAATAAATGAAATTTATCCTGAACTTTGTATGACATTTATCATTAAGCGTGTAATGACGTAATAGCCGGAGGGATATCAACATTTGAACTCTAAATGGTGCATCATGACGCGGTTTGAAGAAGGACTTGCATCTAAAGTTGTCGTGCATCTTTCTGACACTCTTATTGAGACCAGAATAACAAAAGGGGCGTCGCTAGAGACCCCATGGTATTTAATGTAAATATTTTTCTCGATAATTAGAAAGCTATTAATAGGAATAAACACAGAAAATGTGAAATAATAGCCATATTGTAAAGTTTCAGAATCCATTCAAAAAATTAAATAACAACCTGTAAAACACAATTTTTAATACGGTAATGCATCACGTCAATGAACATTTAATATAGTTTGCACCTAGCATAATGTAGCTTTAATTCTATTTTATTAGAGAATTACTCATATTAATGCAATAATATATATTCTAATATAAAAATTTAGATGCAGCCACAAGATATTTCAATGAATAAAATTAATTACAATTAATTATAGGTATACAAAATATCTTATATGACGATCTTAAATTAGAATGTTTTTCAAAAAAATACATGTTTTTACTTAACCATTAAGAATAAATATAGAAGAACAATCTTACAACGATTCTAATTTTCAAAATTTCTATAAACAATGTTTTCTACTTAGCAATTAAAAGGAGATATACAAGAAACACTAGTGCAGCAATGGCACATTCCAAGAATGTTCCAATATATCTTTAGACTTTTGTAATTAAAATACTAGTTAATTTAAGATTACAAATAATTGCATTGTTGCTAACTATAATTAGAGTCGCCATTGATAATTATAAATATCATTATGTATAAAGAATTTCAGTAAGACCTTATAAAGCAAGAAAAAGTATAAAGTATAGTAATTGTCAGCAACTGAAAAATAATTTATAATTTGAATGACTACAGTGATGCTAAAACACTATTGCTACTACTTGCACCTAGTTTTTGAAATCTTTGTAAAAATAATGTTGGTCATTTTCTGAAACATCCTCAAAACATTTTCTGTCACACAATGAAAACATTCCCTGAACATTCCCACCGCCGCCATTTATCACACTTCAGAAACATTCCTGGAACATTTAGATTTAAAGGAAATATACAATAAACACTCTATGGCGGTCATAAATGCAAAGATTTCTCTATGCAATATATGTTTTCTACTTAGCAATTTAAAGGAAATATACAAGAAACACTCTATGGCGGTCCTAAAATGCAAAGATTTCTGAATAAATATATGTTTTCTACTTAACAATTTAAAGGAAATATACAATAAACAC
>CABFPE010000550.1:93345-104625 GCA_900660155.1 Hofstenia miamia | reverse complement strand
TATATATATATACTGAGGCCCACGCCGAGCTGGCTCACTTACATCTTAGTCATTTTAGGTCCACTTTATGATCGTTAACAAAACAATTTTCGATTTTTTGGTTTGCTCGTCCAAAATTGACTGTATTAGATTGTTGTATTAAAAGAGCATTTGAAACTTTTGTAATATTTCAAAATTTAACATTGAGATTTCAGCTCATTGCTTTTAAGTTTGTTAGGATTCACAACATTGGAATTGATTTACTTGCACTATTGCTTAAGTCGTCCAATTCTTCCAATACCTTGTTTTAAGGCCGACCCTTTGTTCCCCCGTAATTCCTATATGTCCATTTTTGATCCGTAACAGCAGTGTTGCAACACTTAAGTTTTTATATTGGCATTTGAAAAAAAAACAAATACATTTTAACTACATGTTTTTTTATTGTTAGAATACTTATTTATATTCGAAGTTATTTAAAATCGTAAACTAAAATTCTTTTAAAAATTCGAATCGGATCGGATCCTAAAATTTTGGATCCGATTCCCTTTTGCGAGTATGCCTTAAGCAGAATAGAAGCGTTCTACTTTAAACAATGTCATTCCTAATTTAGGAATAGCAAAACATAGATATTGCATTTAATATTAAGGCAAATATAGAATTATATATGCGCTTGGTTTACAAAGCTTATTGTTTATATTGCTTGAAGAGCTCTATTTACTCAAACGGAAAGCAATTAGTGATTTGCATAACCATTTTTCTAGGAATTTTTCATAATAATGTGCATGAATCGACAAAAAACAATAATTTGGGTGAACATAGTTTACTAAAGTACAGTATTTTTTGAAAATAATAATAGAATTTGTACAATAGATTTTTACCCTAGCGCTTGCAATATTCTTAATGTTATAATTTCTTAAGGCTCGAGTATGCTTCAAAAAATATATCTATTTTCATTAAATTAATAAATAATATCACCTAATGATGATAAAGAACCTATTAATTCATTTTGCATCGTTCAAATACAAAATTTTGATAATCTAGCTGAAGCAATTTCTTTGGCACCATATTGCTATTTTGCACATCAGATTGTTGGACAAGGTGTTTCTGCTAATTGAAGAGATTTCAATTCCTTTCTTAAAATCCGATGCATTTGCACACAAGTTCACGCGTTTATTAGCCTTTAGTTACGGATGGGCTACTCACATTTGCTAAAATAACACTTTTACAGTTATGGTGGCTGACTTAAGGTTAAGCGCTCATACTCACTAAATAATAAGAATCTAAATATCAATCTTTTCTTTTTAGTTTGCGAGTAATTTTCATATCTTTTATGTATGTATATATACATATATATATATATATATATATATATATATATATATGGACTGCCTGGAAATATACTAGAAGCAATCAGTATTACATTAATATAAACAATACTCAACTCTGTACTTCTGAATAATTTACTTTAATCTTCAGTATTGAATTTCTATGTTATATTGTTACCAAATTTTTATTCAAATATAAAACAATACTTGAACCCGTAATTCCACGGTCTGGCTCCCCATTGCATTTCAACAAGAGATAGTCCATCTAATTTAGCCATTTACACAATTTTTACTGTGGCTATTTTTTCGATATTTTTTCTTCAATAAATAATTTTTAATATTATTTGTTCTAAATTGAATAACATACAATCATTAAAAAATCAACTATCTAATATTTCACATAAAATAATATAAAAAATTATATAGGTATTATTATTGAAATAATTTGATTGTGTTTTGGATAAACTAATGTGATTCAAAGAAATTTGAAATAAAAGTAGCAACCATCGTTGTATCTCTATTTAGGAATATACTTCTTTTTCCAAATGTAGAATTTACTTGGTGGATGAGATTCAAAAACTTGACAATTTCACTATCTTAAAAGAAATAAGTGCGAGCCATGATTAATTATTGAATTTATTATATAAAGGGTAAAATGTTTGTGTTTATCTTCTTATAACTCAGAAACTTTTAGACTTAGGTAACAACATCATATATTTTTGTAACCCCATGACCTCCTGAAGGTCTTAAGCACATTAAATCAATGACTTAATTAATGAACTAATTATTGACTTAAGTGTTCCCATTCTTCATTTCTTTATATAAGTGGTATTTCAGAGTTCATCTTATTGTTTAACAGCTTTCTCAGTTTTACTGTTGTTTTAGGGAGAATTTCCCTGTTTGCACAGGCAGCTTAGCGAAAATTTAGAATTTTAGTATTTTCTACTTTTTTGAATGCATTTCCCCAGCGAAGCACGGGTCAAACAGCTAGTTCTTTATAAGTGTGCACACAAATTTGAAATACGTAAAATTTCAATATGACATTAGCTCAGTAAAAAGAACAAAATGCTTGATGATCTACTTAACACAAACCAACGCACACGCTACTATAAAGTGCGGCTTTAACCTCTGCAGGTTTTGAAAAGGTTGGAATTAGAGTTCATGTAAAATTTCCTCATCAGATATGATTTCTATAAGTCAAGCAAAATTGGACACTAAACTTGCAAATGCAATGGTGTTTTGAATTATTTTTTGTAGAAAACGTTTATAATATTCAATTTGTGTCTTACGTGTAATTGTGTAGACTCGAAACTGAATTTTGAAATTGTTAAAAATAGAATATGAAAATTCTATTTAGCGAATGAAAATAATACACGCAAATTTCTGTAAAAAAGTCAGATTATCCAGGAAAGTAGTGCACCACTCAATCCTTTGCAGAAACTAAGACCAGTTTTAGAGCTATATTTTTATAATTTTTATGCTGTAAATGTGCAAATACATATCCAGGGTTAGAAATTGAATAAATTTCAAATAATTGTAATTGATTCTATATGCTCCATTGGAATAAAAAGTTAATTAAAATTGTGATGTTTTTAAATGGTATATTTGGTTTTTTGGATAATTCTTGCCACCTTCGTGATCTTGATAAGAAGTTTTTATAAAGTAAGCATTAATGAAAATATCCGTAAAGTTTATCTATTGAAGAAAAGATATATAATTTCAGTTGCGTACCCAAAATATGTTTTATAATTTTGTAAAATCAATTAATAAATAATATAAAATTTCAAATTTAATTAATCCAATGTTTATTTTCATATAGAAAATGCTAAATTAAGTTTTTTGGAATGCTACTCTGCTTATTGCTATATAACCTTTTAAGACTTATTGTTTCTTTCAAATTTTACTATTTTCAAAAAACCTGTTCTGTTTCTGTTTTATGAAGCATTCCATGCAGCATTGACACATGGCTTCAATTGAAAGAAGGGCCGTACATAGGATTTTTTACAGGGGGACATCTTACTCATGACCAAAGCCAACGAAGTTCCTCGAATTTATTTGAAAATATTGAGAAAATATACTACAAAAATGGAAATATCGACCTTCCATTTTAAATTTTTCAATTCTTTAAAAAAATTTGATTTAACCAGTTATAGTCAATTTTGAAAACTTGACGAGGGGACATTCCAATATGTCACCCCCTTGCATACTCCACTCAGCGAAACCATGGAGAATTATTTGAAATAATTGAACTCAATTTGTCACCATCCTGAACTGCGATGACTAATTTTAATTTCTTCTGTCGAATTTAATAAATTAATGAACTTTATGCTTAATTCTATTCGTCAAATATTATACTCTGTTGAAAGTTGCGTGTTCCTTTTAAATGAGTCATCGCTTACTATTTATTATGTAATCTGTAACCAATCGCTTTTGCTGATTTCAAATAGTTCATGTTATTGCGGCATTGTGCCAGATGAAATGATTGTTTAATTTATTTGTAAAGACAACAACTTTGTGCTAATCATTGTTCATAGTGACACCAAACATTTGCCTATCTTACTTTCAGCAATTGGCTTTTATACAACATTTGCACTCCAACAAGTTTCAAGGTAACTCATAGTCGACTAGCTTTTATATTTTTTTTATTTATTTGATATATTGTCAAAAGTTTTCTTAATAATTTCGAATTTTTCACTGATAAAATGCTTACTGGGGTTGTTCTCACTTTCAATGCTTAGAATAATTTTTTTAATAAGAAAACAATCGTTCTATTATTTGAAAATTAGAGTGCACGGTCAGGAATTGAAAGCCCGACAATGCATATATACCTTAGCCAAAACCAATGCCGGGGTATTTTGACAACACTGAAAAAATACCTAATCCACGGTATCTTGCCTATTTAGATTTTTTTTAGATTATATGTATTTTGCCCTATGTCATTAAATATGTTAAAAGTGTTTCTTGAATTTTGCAAGTCCGACTAGTTAAACATTATTGTCGGCCTGCTTTCGGTTTGTAAGGAATTTTGCGACTCATATATGGTCCGTGAAATTTAATAATGAAATATTTTGAAATTGTGAATTTCATTACTGAAGCATAGTATATTTTTCAAACAATGGAAGGAAATACCAAACAACAAAATTAAAAGGGCATTTGTTTTCCTGATTACATTAAATTTCGCTTCGACTGGCCTGTGGCCTAGCTAAGAATGTGTCTAATGCTATAAAAATGCGTGTATAAAAATATCACTTTAGAATTGCGTTTTATGTTATTAATTTATGAATGAATAAATACATAAAAACTAAAATAAGGTCTCCTGACTTGGATTATTTTAAAAAGGTACTTTCAATCGTTTTCCACTAATGGTTATTATATTTCAAGAAAAATAATAAATGTTTTGAGCTTGTGCATTTAAATATATAAATTCTGCTAGTAAATGTTTGAATCATTCAACCATTTGTGAAGATATTTCTCGTATTTTATGATAATTTTTATTATTTTCACGTTGTTTTCGCTTAGATCTTGTGGGTGATTGGATTTAATCACTGTGCGGATAGATATTTTTATTTTGTTACATGCGTAAGATTCAAAAGCAATTTATTGCAAAAAATCTTTGGTACAAGACTATAAACTAAAAACTATTTACAAAATAATAGTAACATATACATATATAATTGTGTGGTGTGTGTTTGTTGGTGATTTGTGTGTGTGTGTGTACATTATCTAGGATCATACGAAATTTTCGAAGGAGTGTAGTGTATTATTGTCATTAACTATGCATTGTCTGTGAAAGAGGAATGTTCGCACTTTTTTTCTAAATTTTTTGTAGTGAATTTCAATTTTAAATTCATGGTCTAAGTTATTCCAAATTTTAGTTGCCATGTGGTGAAAACTATTTGAATGTTTATCTAAGCATAAAATTTTTTGAGAACGTTCATTTAACTTAATATATTGTTTTAAAAATGAAAGAGAAGGTGTACCAGATTTACACTTGAATAATATTGATACCATATGCATTTGAATTCTGTAATAAGGACCTAATATTTTATATCGAATTCGATAGACGGATACTAAACTAATACAATATTAATAATACTATGAAATATACGTAATATAATATATTTGACATTTCGTCAATTAAACAAAATTAATGGAAAGTCAATTCGGTGATTGACATTTTTTGGCTTAATTACTTAAAATGACAGGCGATATTTAGAACATAGCGGGTGTGTTACAGGGTGCGGGTCAATATTTCTAACAGATATGCAGGTGCGGTTGCGGGTCCACTCACTACGGGTGCGGTGCAATGCCAGTATAAAAAATTACACCCTCGTCCATCTATGTATATACCCGTACCGGTAAAAGTGGGTCTTCACAATAAAAGTTATATGAATACAAACTATTCAAAAAAGGAATAAGAAAAGGTTATAACTAGCAACCACCATTATCAATAATGCGTTTTTTTTCGTATTTCAAACACGGAGAAAAATTACATGGCAATTGTTGCAGTCAATTAAAGAGCTCAACACTTTTTCAAGATATTGAATAATAATATAACCTTGAATTCAGAGAGCTACACGGAATTTCTTAGCCACATATAGAATTACTTTTTGGAACCTTTCCCCAACTACTTCGTTTTGAAGACATGCGCTGCATACAGGACAACGCTAGATTTCAAGTGTCTAACATATCTTTGGCATACATGCAGAATAAGAATGTTCTTTTCATCAAGCAACCTGCATACACTCCAGACTGAAATTTGTGTCATCATTACATATTCGGAAGCCTGTGAAGCAACGAGAAAGAAAAATGTCAATAACAAGGATGAAATTGTTCAATTCTTTAACCAAGAATTACCTTTGTTCACATCAAAGCAAAGGCATTAAATATACGATAGAAACAAACTTGAAAGACATTATTGATAATGGTGCGGTTATAATTTATAACCGTTGCTTATTCTTTTTTGAATAGTTTGCATTCAAATAATTTGTATTATGAAACGCGCTTTTTCCTGTAAATTTTTAGGTTTTTCATCTCATTTCGTTTAAGTTTAATTTTGTTTTTGCAAAAATATATAGTATTTAGCAATCAATTTTTTACGGTATTATTCTGTTTGATAATTTCTGAATCAAATTCTCGTGTGCTCTACCGTAACATCACAAGTGGACTAAATTATTCATGACCTAAATGACGTTGCTAAGAACTCAAGAATTTGTTTTATAAATTGCTTTTCCAAAATCCTTCTTTAAATGCATAACAAACACAAAATTCTTTGTTATATTGCTTAGGTTTACCAGCATCCAATAAACTTAAATCCTGCAGTGTAACAATAACCAATTATCGTTTTCTAATGTTTAGTTAGCCTTTTTTGTTGAAATTGTATTTTGATGTTTTACGTGTGGGTCATACATTTTGAAAGTTTATAAGATATATAATTTTTTCCAAGTTGTGTTCTGATGAAGAGAATGCTAGTGCTTCTTTTGAGGTCTTTCGCAACAATGCAATTTGATGACTGTAATACAATATTAATTATACTACGAAATCTATATATTGTATTTGACATCACTCACTCAATTTAACAAAATTAATAAAAAATGAATTTGGTGATTGACATTTTCTGGTTTACTTACTTGAAATGAGGCCGCCTCATTCAACCAATAGCGTGTGTGGTGAATTTTTCTAACAGACAGGCGGGTGTGTTGCGGTTGCGGGCCTACTCATTGCGGGTGAGGTGCAATGCGGTTATAAAACATTACACCCGCGTCCATCTAAGTTATTGAGTAGCCACAGTCCCAGAAAATGTTGAGAACTACTGTGCATAAGAAATAATTTTTTCTTTAATTTTGTCAATGTTTAATATCTTTAATGTAGTCTATAATCATTCTTTTAGTTTTATTTGTTTTTCAATAAACTACAGAATCCCATTACGTACTTGAGCGCTATCATTACTATTATTTCTTTTTGAAGAAGTAAGTATTTTTAATCGATCACTTAATATAAAATTACGTACACTTTTTGTTACATTTAAATTTTGAATCTGGGAAGAAAGCTAACGTGTATTTAGGTTGAAATATTTTGTGTAATCACCATTGGAAATGAAAAGATTGTGTTCCACAAATATAGCAGATTATACGGATTTGAATATTAAGAGAGGGCGTTCATTTGATTGGCAAAGTGTGCCAGAGGAAATATGGTTGAATATATTCAGTTTTCTATCGGTTACTACAGTTTGTGGAACTTTACGTAAAGTTTGTCAGTCATGGCACAGGCTTAGTCATGACAGAGCGGTTTGGAGGAAACTCGTTCTTCCTGAAAGATACACGCTAACTGAAAAAATGTTGGATGATTTGTTCCAGTACAATGATTTGACGGTTGTTAAGGATTTTGCTTACTTCCCAATCGATTTATTGGAGGAAGTAATTCTGAAGTTCACAAAAATCGATCAAAACATCAATACTTTTTCAGTCAATAAATGCTTTCGACTTAGCACTACAGGTGCCTACTACCTCGCAAAGATGACGAAATTGGAGCATCTGCGTTTACGCAATTGTTATCAAATTTCAGATGCGACATTTGCCACTGTTTTGAAACAATTATTCCGATTAAAATCGTTACATATTGTTGGGAATCACCTTGGCGACTTGATTCTCAATGCCATTGGGAATTTAAAATATCTAACGGATTTGCAGCTACAACTAGAGGGTAGGACTAATGCTGATGGGTTCAGGAATATGCTAGGGAATTTGAAATTATTAACTAATTTGGACTTAGATTTTTTTGACTTCGATACAAATCCACCTGTCATAAGAAGCACTGTCAAATGCCTAGTATATCTTCAATGTAAAAATTTAGCAAAGTTGGGATTAACTAATCTTCGGGGAGACTGTGATAGCATTATAAGAAAGATATTTCTAAACAACAAAAGTCTAAAATATTTAAAATTTAGGAGTTGCGACGTTTCAGGAAGTTTCATTTTTGGTCCACACAATCTTAAGAAACTAACGTTATCACATTGCTATTGTCTGCAAAAATCGTTTTTTTCTTATTTCCGGAGTAATGGGTTAGATGAACTTCATGTTACAATAAACTCACATTATGCCTATGAAATGAACTTTCTTAATGTTAATCGGCTTTCATTAGAGATATATGTGTATGCTTCTAATAATATTTCAAAGGTAACGTCGTTAACTTCGGAAAATGTACTATTTTTATCTTTGCCACTTTTTTACAAGCAGGAGACATTGGAATTTGTGTTAAAAAATTGCAAAACGCTAAAAAAGTTGTCTATTAACGTTTGGTGGTTTCTAACAACTGATGACGTCCCTTTTACGAAGAACTTTAGTATTACTGAATTTTATGGAGAATTTGAAAAAGCGTCAGACTTACCCTTAAAGATTGCACTTGCTCTGCCCAATTTGTGTCAGGCTGAATTTTTAATTAATGAAGAAGTGATGATACCATTGCTTAGATTATTAGATAAAAATTGCCCATATCTTCACTCCGTGAATGTGCACTTATATTGCGCCGAGTGGGCTTTTGATGCCACCGTGCTCAAGCAATTTCCAAAGCTTGATGTTAATGTATTCTTTCTTCGCTATCCACCCAAGCCTGATACATAAAATATTATACAAAAATTAATATAAATTACTTATTGAAGAAAAAGTTTCATTTCGAAGATATCAAAAAAATAACAACAGTAAAATTTAATTATTGCAAAATTTCGTAAATTGGCAAAACTTCTCTGGAAAACTACATTTTCTATTTCTTTTCTTCAAGACAAAGTTCAAGTTAGGAAACTGAAGATTTTTTATAAACAAGTCTTCATGTGGTACTGGTCTTATTCATTTATAGAAGAATTTTGTAAATTGATAGATTAGATGGACTATATCCTATTGAAATGCAATTGGGAGCTCAGCCCCTGGAAATATGGGTTCAAGTATTGGATTATATTTGAAGAAAATGTGGTTTTCGATTCAAAATGGATCCCAATATAAATAAGTATTCTAACAATAAATAAACAGGGAACTAAAATGTATTTGTTTTTTTCAAGTGCCAATATAATACCAATAGTTATAATAGTAATATTTATTCTTAAAATCCTCTGTATATATAATCACTATACAAATAAAGTGATAGTCACTTATTAATATTTTAAAAATCGTTATTTTTCTGGTTCAATCACTATAGTGCTTGGCTGTTAGGATTAATCGAGCTCTTTATTAATTTAAATAGTTGATTTTTCTTATTTTTAAATACATTTTTACATTTCTTTTAAAGATATTTTTCTTTAAATTAAGGTAATAATTCATTCCATATGTCAATACAAAATTAGTAAATGAGTTCTTCATCATATTTTCCTTAAATTTAAGTTTTACATAAGAATTTATTCTTAAATAAATATTAGTTGTATTTTGTTTCTTGCCTTCAATTTGAAAAATACTTCTAGAAATCTTAGTTTTTGTAGATATTCTAATGAAAATAAGTAGTTATCTTCTTTGTTTGCAGCTTGATTTTTTTTTACAGATAGTATTGATACTCCAATTGAAAATTTTTTCTAGTTTGATCTTCATTCTTTTATTGAGAGTTGTTAATAAACAGGCTAAATATAAATAATAAGGCAATATATATATGACTTTATTAGAGTAATTTTTCAATTTATAGATGTTAATTTTTGAATTTTTGTTAGCGTTTTGATGCCTTGTATCATATTCTGCAATATTTTGTTGGCTTCAATTTCAAATGTTAACTTATTGTCAACGATTATTCCTAAGTATTTATTTTTTGCCTCTTCTTGTATAATATTATTGTTTATTTTTAACATTAATTTTTCAGTCTTGTTAGAAATTTAATACCATAAATCTAGTCTTTTCAACATTTAATGTCATTTTATTTTTTTCAAATTATAATATTTTAGTTTGTAGTGTGCTTATTAAATCACAATGGTTGGTTGAATACAGCAGGGTGTCATCAGCATATTGGAAATATTTTATATTTTCATTAAAATTGATGTCATTAACATAAGGATTGAATATTAATGACCCTAGAACTGAGCCTTGAGGTATTCCAATATTAATTATTAGTTTATTAGAGATTTCATTGTTTACTTTTACGTATTGTTGTCTATTAGTTGAATATGAGGTTATAATAACTTATTTGCATATTCATTAAAGTTGTATATATATTTTAATTTTAATTTTTTAATTAGTATTTCATGATCAATTGAATTAAATGCTTTAGATAGATCTAATGATAACAGGTAAATACTATCTCCTTTATCTATGTGATTTCTCCAATCGTCTAAAACAAAAAATAATGCATTACTCGTAGACATATTCTTTCTAAATCCAAATTCTAAAGATCGTATTATTTGATATATATTCATTAATTTAGGTATATAAAAATTTAAGTGTTCCAACACTGCCTTGAAATCCAAACTGAACATATAGGATATACCGGGGAAGACAGGGTCGGGCTTAGACGGAGGTACTGGAAAAATTGGACGACTTACGCAATAGTGCATGTAAATCAACTCAAATTTTTAAAATCCAAACTAACTTAAAAGCAATGTGTTGAAAAATCAATGTTAAATTTTGAAATGTTACAATAGTATCAAATGCTCTTTTAGTACTACAAACTAATACAGTAAATTTTGGACAAGCAAACCAAAAAATTCAAGAATTGTTTTTGTCAACGATCATAAAGTGGGCCTAAAATGGCTAGGATGTAAATGAGCCGGCTGGGCTTGGGCCTCAATGTTCCGCCAATGATCATCTATATTTGTAATAGCTTGCTTTTTATCTGTAATTGTCCCCCCACAAAAAGCAAATCTATTTCTGATTGGCGTGAGTGGAAATTGAAAATTGTTCTGCCAAAACTACAACAAATTCATTTCTTTGCTTATTTGCAAGCTTTGTATTAATCTAATTCCTAAAATTGACAACAACTATAATCATTATATATATATATATATATATAT
>CABFPE010000550.1:80759-92345 GCA_900660155.1 Hofstenia miamia | reverse complement strand
ATAAATAGTAAGCGATGACTCATTTAAAGGAAACATGCATCTTTCAACAGAGTATAATATTTGACGAATAGAATTAAGCATAAATTTCATTCGACAGAAGAAATGAAAATTAGTCATCGAAGTTCAGAATGGTGCCATATTGGAATGTGTATTATTTTCATTCGCTAAATAGAATTTTCATATTCTAATTACAATTTCAAAATTCAGTTTCGAATCTACACAATTTCACGTAGGAGACAGATTGAATATTATATAAGCGTTTTCTTCAAAAAAATAATTCAAAACACCATCGAAGAAGCATTTTTACCTCTCCATTTCGCTTGACTTATTGAAATCATATGATGAGGAAATTTTACATGAACCCTAATTCCAACCTTTTCAAAACCTGCAGAGGTTAAAGCCGCAGTGTATAGTAGTATTTGCGCTGGTTTGTAAGTAGATCATCAAGAATTTTGTTCTTTTCCTAGATAATCTATTATTTGCATTCGGTAAATAGAATTTTCATATTCTAATTACAATTTCAAAATTCAGTTTCGAATCCACACAATTTCACGTAGGAGACAGATTGAATATTATATAAGCGTTTTCTTCAAAAAAATAATTCAAAACACCATCGAAGAAGCATTTTTACCTCTCCATTTCGCTTGACTTATTGAAATCATATGATGAGGAAATTTTATAGGAATCCTTAATTCCAACCTTTTCAAAACCTGCAGAGGTTAAAGCCGCACTTTATAGTAGCGTGTGCACTGGTTTGTGTTAAGTCAATCATCAAGAATTTTGTTCTTTTTACTGAGCTAATGTCATATTGAAATATTTTACGTATTTCAAATTTGTGTGCACACTTATAAAGAACTAGCTGTTTGACCCGTGCTTCGCTGGGGAAATGCATTCAAAAAAGCAAGCAATTCTAAAATTCTAAATTTTCCCTAAGCTACCTGTGCAAACAGGGAAATTCTCCCTAAAACAGCTGTAGAACTGAGAATGCTTTTAGACAATAACTATGAAATGCCACATATATAAAGAAATGAAAAGTGTGAAAATTTAAGTTAATAATTAGTTCACTAATTAAGTCATTGATTCAATGTGCCTCAAACCTTCAGGAGGTCAGGAAGTTACAAAAATATATGATGTTGGTACCTAGGTCTAAAAGTTTCTGAGTTATTAACGAAGAATTACCCATATTTTACCCTTTATATAATAAATTCAATAATTAATTGCTCGCACTTATTTCCTTTTAAGATAGTGAAATTTTCAAGTGTTTGAAATCCATCCACCACGTAAATTTGGAAAACGAAATATTGTCCTAAATAGAACTACAGAAAAAGTTGCAACTTTAATTTCAAATTTCTTTGAATCACATTAGTTTATCAAAAACACATTTAAATTATTTCAAATCTATATAATTTTTTATATTATTTTATGTCAAATAAAAGATAATTGATTTTTTAATTATTGCATATTCAATCTAGATCAAATATTATATAAAAATTAACATAAATTACTTATTGAAAAGGAAGTGGTATTTTGAAGATATCAAAAACCACAGTAAAATTTAATTGTTGCAAAATTTCGTACATTGGATATACTTCTCTGAAAAACTACTTTTTCTATTTCTTCAAGACGAAGTTCAAGTTAGGAAACTGAAGATTTTTTATAAACAATTCTTCATGTGATACAGTTCTTATTCATTAATAGAAAAATTTTGTAATTTGCTAGAATAGATGGACAATATCCTGTTGAAATGCAATGGGATGCCCAGCCACTGAAATTATTGGTTCAAGTATTGGATTTTAATTGAAGAAAAATTAAATTTTGTAAAAAAGTTAAATAGAAATTAAGTATTCAACTTTAAAATACCAATATAAATTATTCAGAATTACAAAGTTGACTATCGTTTATATTAATGTAATGCTCTTTGCTTCCAGTATAATTTAAGGTAGTCCATATTATATATATATATATATATATATATATATATATTTACTCGCGAGCTTAAGAGAAAAGATTAATGTTTATAGATTCTTATTATTTAGTGATTATGAGCGCATAACCTTAAGTCAACCACCATAACTTTAAAATTGTTATTATAGCAAATGTGAGTAGCCCATCGTCAACTAAAGCAGTTGTTTTCAAATTAAGCGAGGCTAATAAACGCGTGACCTTGTGTGCAAGTGCATCGGGATTTTAAGAAAGAAATTTAGCAGAAGCACCTTTTTGTCCAACAATCTGAAGTGTTATGCAAAATAGCGACTCCTAATATAAAATTAAGTTTTTTTACATAGCCTAAATTTTAGGTTGTATATAATAAATTCATGAAGATCTACTATAGTAAAATAATTAAAATTTAAAAGAATACATGCATTCAAATATCTCTGTTTGCCGTCTCTAGATACCCTTTACGTAAGTTAGAAGGCTAGGGAGGCTATCCAGTACCATAGATCATGTGAGTATAATTTGAAACTTTTTCCTTGTAGAAAGTTAAATATTTCATTTTAATGATTAAGTGATTGCCCTTTAATGATTATGATTGCTGCGTATTATTGATTGATAATTTGATAATTCTGCAATAATCCGATTTGGAATAATTGATTTTAACACTTTTCACCGCTGCTAATTTTTATTGTGAAATTATTAAATAGAAGAATTATTGCCAAGTGTAGCATGACAGGACCCTGAATATATTCATCAATAATTTTTAAATGTAGCTAGCAAATCAACGTATTGTGCTATATGAGAAAATTAGTCGAATTTCAATGTTAAATATAAAAGCACCGCATATCTAAAAACATGCTGTTTTGGAAGCATAATTTAGTTTTCATTTCTTACAATGCGTATTTAGTTTTAATTTCTAATGAATGAGCTTCAATTTCATGGTATCTAGCGCATTGCAAATATTTCAAATTTGTGAATATGTGCTATGATATACAGCCTCGGTCATAAATATCTTAGCAGTTTATTTCTGCAATGATTAACACAATCTTTGATTTTTAGAAATACGCTCAAGCTTGACATTGTGCATTCAAATTTTCATGTAACCTTTTCATCAGAAACTTAATTTTCCTCCAATTAACCTGTGAAGGGGAACCATAAAAAGTCAATGATACATGCTATGCAAATTATAGTGAAAATCGAATTCAGCGTCAAAAATTTAGTTTATTCTAAATATTGTGTACGACTTCTTTCAGTAGATTTTGACTTATTTAAGAGTGAAAATTCGTGAAAATCCTATCACATCATTAAATTTGATGTTAATTCAGCCAATGTAATAGGATTTCCCATTGGGGTGCCTCCCTCACATGTGAATAGGTTATAAGAGGCGGTTTCTGACGGGACATTTATACAGAAATAAACGTTAAAAAACGTTTTTAACGATTTTGGTTATAAAATAATAGTTTATGTTGGGTTAAAATGTAGTCTTTCTTACTTTGGTGGGCCTTGCGCATGCGTTTAATATTAGAAATAAATGAATTGCAAAATGTCGAAAATATATAATTGTTAAATGTTATATAATTTCCCTATGCCTTTATTTTGCACTCTGCTAAAGTGTATATATTTTTAATATAAAAAATGCATTGCGTACATTAATTTCCTCTATTGTTTAGGTAGACTACGTATTTGAAAGGAATGATTCTGAAGAAATACAGTTCATTACGGATGCACTTGCAATGATCAACTTAGGCTACAGAATTTGTAAAAATACATGAATTTGCTATTCAATAATTGTTCAGGAATTGAAAACTTCTTGAGCAATTATATTCAGATTTTTATTTTGAAGTAATACTATATGAATTTAATACCAAAGCAATCAATGTTTCAAATTTTACTACAAGTAAATGAATAGAATGTAGTATATGTAGATGCATTAGTGAGCATATAATCTTGTTTATTTCTATGTATTCATTGAGAGAGTGAAGGATAATGTGTCATTTTGTAATAACGAACAATTAAAATGGGACTCAACTGTTTCGCTTAATCGCAAAAGCTTACCAGATAAAACTTATTTTGATAGTAAGAGATGCTGTTAAGTTGACTGGCAAAATTTGCCAGAAGATATACCTGGTTAAAAATATTCACATATCTACCAATTATTACAATTCGTTCAGTGCTACGAACAGTTTGTAGGCAATGGCAAAGGCTAACTAATGTTTGGAGGAAAATATTTCTTCATGAACCATCGAATCTAACTCAGAAAAAGTTTGATGATTTGTTCAAGAACAATGATTTGTCGTTTTTTAAAAATTGCTTTTATTTTCCAACTTATTTATTGGATGAAGAAATGTTAAACTTCACTAAAATTGATCAAAACATTTCAAGTCTTTCCCTTAATAAATGCTATCAACTTAGAAATGGTGGAGCACACAACTTAGCAAAGCTGAGGAAACTAAAACATCTGCATCTACAGACTTGAGGTAAAACATTTGTTTCCATTTTTAAGCAATTATCTCACTTAAAAAGTGTACATATTGACGGAGGTGACATTGCTGTCAAGAATCACAAAGCGATTGGCAATTTAGATCAGTATTCATCAGAGTTTTGGTTGGATAAATTTGATGGGTTTACAGTTGATGGCGTTAGTGTTATTGTCACGAATTCGAAATTTTACCAAACTTAGACTTGAATTTTGGACTAGGTTGTGCACAAATAAATGTAACAATTAATTTTAGCAAAAATCATGTCTGCAATGTAGGACTTGATATCATTAAAAATAACTAATCCTAAGGAAGATGTTGATGAAATTCTGAGAACGTTATTAGAAATGAACTAAAACCTGATATACGGCATTAATGCTGTGCATGACTTCCGGAAGTTTCATATATGCACCAAATAATCTGAAAAAACGTTATCATATTGCTATAGTCTTCAAAATTCATTTTATACATATTTTCAAAAAAATTCTTTTGACGAACTTCGTGTTTCAATAATTTACAAGAAATTTTCTGTTGAAAATTCTAGGAATCCAAGAAGTGAAAACTTGTTATTGCCAAAAAACTTTAGTATCAATTACTTTCATGGCCACTTTGACCGGCTTCCCTCTGAAAGTCGGTTTTTGATGCAAACCGCACTTATGAAGTTACTTAATCTTGAGGTGAATGTATCCTTTCTTTGCAATTCATTCTTTTACAATTACATCTTTGCTTAATAAGATTCATTCAATGTTTGCAAAATACATATTGACCTTCCTTAAGGGGATGTATATAAATTAGTACTAGTAAGCTTCATGTCCTTAGAGTATTGCGAAGCATTGTCTGTTGGTAACTTTGAAAATCGATATTATTTCTAATAGCTGTTAATATTCTCGTATGATTAGAGTACTTGCTAGGTGTACGTCATTAACAAAATGTGTTGAGGTAGATATGAAATAGTAGTAAATATATTGAGTTGAACCTGTTGTGAAATCTTTGATATTTAAACGCTAATTCTTATTCTTTGTCTTCAAAATTCCCTAACCTGCAATCATGATCCATTAAGGCATTGGCGTACCAGCAATATTCGAATTAGGGGAGGCACCAGGGGGGCTAAAATATCTGAGGTTTTGGCCCACTTGAAATTTTGTGTATATATTTATATATATATATATATATAAAAATTTCCAATTTAAAAGAAACAAATTACAAAATAAAAACAAATAATACTCGGTATTATCATATTTCTAAGATAAGTGCTGAATGTGTGAACCACTCTACTCTAAAATAACTTCCCTCACATTTGTAAGGTAAATTTAATCAATACTTATTGATAGGATCTCTGCTTTACAGATGGATGCTTTTCGTCACAGCAGTATGAGAATTTTTATATGCCCAATTTACATAGTTAAGCGCAAAAAAACTTAACTACACGTCATACCAAAAATTCGAGCAAATAAAATGATATCAACAACAATTTTTCAAAATGATGGTTTTGCCATCAATTTTCTTAATTATTTCAAATAAGTTTCATGAGGATAGTGGGATTTGGGGTGGATTTGCACCCCTTTTACTGCAGGTTCTCTAGATATTTCACCTGTTGATAATTACTTTTGTGGAGTTATCTTGCAGGAGGGTGACTCACATATTCAGTATTTACTGTATAAATATAATTTTTGTAATTATGCTTTTTTGCTAAAATATTTAAAACTGAGTTCCAATTTCAATTTTTCGATCGTTTGCCTAGAACAGTGATTAATACATCAAAACGAATTAATTATAAGCTGTGGTAGGGTCCGTGCCCCAGCTAGATGTCACAAGAAAACCTGCTTGAGTGCATATTTAACAGCCATAGCTATTGTAGAATCTGCACTCTTTAGAGATTGAATGTAAATAGCTTATACTATTACTTTTCTTAGTCTTCATTAAGTTTTCTGTGACTGGTGAGAATAAAACAAATCTCTGGTATCCGTTTTTATCGCATGTAGTTGTGTTAATAATTAATGTCAGTAAGTCGATTGCTCTTACTTAATTAACTAAACGTCCATTAAATTAGCAGAAGTAGATGCGACAGGGTCAAAACCTGCTCGGCATCCGGCAGGGATCACCAATTACTATGCAAATGGTTGTGACTCACGAAATTCTCTCAGTGGTAGTGGCTTAGATGGTATTGTGCGATGCTCCCTTGGGTTGCTTACCATTAAAGATTTTGTACATTAATTGCTCTTGTTATTAACGATAGCAAAATGACTAATGCAAAATTGCTGCTCTTCTTATTTTTACATATAAATAGTCCGTAGTATAGATAGCTACATGATCCTGCATACACGTGAGCAACTAATGTGGTCAGCAAAAAGATAAGTCAGAAGTCCAGAATTAATTAATGTAATAAATATCATAATTAATAGGATGCTCGTAATGCATCTCATATATATAATAATGGTTATTATGTTTCTTATAAAACAAGAATTTGGAACTAAAACAGATGGTTAACCTACGGCCAGCTATCCAGCTGTTTAATGAAATTAGTTATGAATATGATTTGAATCGATAGGAAAGCTAAATGGAGAAAAACCCCTATTCGTACACCTATCTTATAGACACACTTTCATAGAAAGGGAGTAACACTAATGCAGAAGCTGATGTTAATTGCATATCGCTGATGGCAGCCATCTGACGGCCAGGAAATGCAACATCGTGATCCCTGAATACTACCCTTGTGCCTGAATGTTTAGCTTTCCCTTATGTAATCAAATCTGATACAGAGTAAAGATAAAACCAGGAATGATTTAATTTATCAGTATTTTATTCTTCCACTGTTCATGATATAAAGAGTTAAAATTCAAAAACAATTACAAAATACAATTACACTAATAATTATATTATTTTAATAATTAAATTTAATTATAAAAATTATAAAATATTACTGTAATTGTATTTTGTCCTGTGTTTTATGCATGAATAGATATTCTCTCTCTGAATAATTGAATTAGAAATAAAAAACAACAATTTTATTAACATTTTGAAGCAAACATTACGATGAATGAATTAAGAAACAATTAAATGAAATTGCTGCTGTCTAATAAAATAATTCGAAGTAATGCTTCTCCAATTAATTAGCTTGTCTAAATTCTGATGAACAAAATGGGTACAATCAAATTATTTTTTAATTATGTTGAAAATACGTTGTGAACCACATTCCTCACTCTGTGTGAAAAAACCAATTAATTAATACATCACTAAAATCGCAAATTGGTTGAATAAAGATCCGTTTCTTTAAATGTAGATCTTTCTTATATCATTCTCAAAATTCTAAATTGTTAAAGTTTTATATTTATACTTTCTGCATTTTACTAGTTTGCATATGTTATTAAAACAACAGTTCAGCAAATATAAAAGATTTTCTGTAAAAAAATTGTAAATGCATAAATTATTCAAAGTATATTAATAAATCATTGTTCATGAGAATAAAGAGTTAAATTTCAAAAACTTCAATTTATTAAAATCACACACTTTCAAAAGTCCTCACAATAATATTTGGTACAAAAATACACCCCTACAAAATTTCATCAAATTTAATAAGCTTGAAATACATCAGGTTGAATTTTGGGAAGAAACGTTAACGCATCCAAAATGCCGAGGTGTGAACCTAAACAAAAATGCACTAGCAATAATTTTGAAAACCTGTAGCACTCAGAAATTGAAATAAATATACAAACAGTTATTAAAAATTCAACCCTATCCAAAGTATGCAAACTTTGGTACTATCTCAGTCACAACAATTATCTGCCTAAATAAGCATACATATCAATCAAGTTAAAATTACAGAGAAGCCTCTCAAAGAAATTGGCAATTTAGAGTATATATCAGTATTGGAAGTACTAAATGGGTTTTCTGATAATGGAATAAGTACGATGGTCACATTTGGAGGGAAATATTTCTTCACGAAACATGTAGTATATGTAAATATCTTTATTATTTAAGGTCGCCACAATTAATGAAATTATATAAAGAAAGTTTGTAGTGATAATGAGTTAACTGAATGAATGTTTTCATCATATATCATTGCATGCACATAAAAATGCTATAAATCACATTTTCAATTTTTATTATTATAGTTGAAGTTCCAAATACTAGCCTAAACATTGTTTGGAATCCACAAAAATAATTGACAAGTGTTGTGCTTGTTGTATGACACAGCAGACGTTTGCTGTTGTGAAAAAATGTCCACAATGGCAAGCCTGTCAAAGTCTTCATTAGAAATTAATTTGTAATATCTTAAAAATTCAAGTGCTTAAAGAATAGTTTCTTAAAATATAGAAATAAAATGACCCAATTTTAGCTCCATAGGGAGGTAATTTCTCCCATTTTGATGACTCATTGGCTTGCTATCCCTATTACATAATATGCATCACAGGACATGCAAAAACCCCTTTTTACCTATTGGCTGGAAACTGTTGAAATCAAATTAACCAAAGACAAATTATAATCTAAAATTGTTCCATTAAACGAAAGGAACTGGTTTAAAAAAACAATTCTGCACAAGATGCCTTAAGCATGACTTCAAACCTGGTGCATAAAACTTCTGTTTGAAAAGATTAAGTGAAGGTTTTTATAATCAATCACAATCTTTCCTAAATTTGTGAGAACAACTGAAATGAATGTATATACGACTAAGTGATTAATGTTGTCGGGTTTTTCTAATGTTTTTGTGATATAAACTCTTCAATAGCAGTTGTTAACTTTTGTAGTTTTACATTTTAGTCAATTGTCCTTCTCAAGCTAATGTTTTTTATTTTCACCAAGACGAATTTGTACTTGGTAGCATTGGGTTAGTGTTACTTTGTTGTTAACGTGTAGTCAAATGAGGGCCTTCTAAAATTTATGACTGCAAACTAAATAGAAAAGTTGTTAAGAGAATAATGGGAAGTTATTCATTGAACAAATACATCCACTGTGATCTCACTGTGATGTTAATAATTTCATAAATTTCAAAACAGTTTGATGCTTTGTTTTGCAAGAGCGTGTTTCAAATTGACAGAAAACTTTATGGATATATTGACTTGAACTGGATGTTTAAACTGTGAATTTTAAGTTTTTATTAAAGTTAAGATTTTTCTTTTGCTTAGAAATCCTTAAACCTACAATAATGATCTATTTAGCACAACCAAATTCTATAAACAACACTCTGATTGGAGTGCCACATTTGAATTTGATTGCCTTCCCTTAATTTGGCATTATATTTCTTTGGGATTTTATTTTTTGGTGTTTTAATTGTTAATATTTTAGAAGAAAAATGCTCTTCTACAGAATTTATTCAATATTAATAATCTTGAATTTTAGGGAGAAATGATAAGGCATCCAAGAAGTCAAATTGTGAACAAACAAAAATGCATTAGACATATCTCAGAACACCTGCAGTTCTCAGAAACAAATGAATATTTTCAAAAACAGAACAGTAATCAATAAATTACAAATATATATTTGTTGAAAAACAAGGTTTCAGATTCAACTTAATTATGAATACCTAGCTATTCAGGTAACTATGTTCCGTCGAATTGTTACATGTGAAGAAGTAATTGGAGAAAAAATATGTAACTTAACTTAGTGATTTATTCAAGCATAATGAGTTTTCTTGCCAAATGATTTTTTTAATCAAATAATTCAAAAATTCACAATTGATCAAAACAATACAAGTCCTTCTTTCAATAAATGCTATCAACTTGAGCTTTACAGGAGCACTCAACCTAGCAAAGCTGACAAAGTTAGAACATCTACATTTACAGACTTGCAATAAAATTTCAGTTTAAGCATATATTTCTATAATTTTTCTATTACTACCCAACACGTTTATTGGATGAAATCATTAAAATTCACTACAATTGATCATAACATTACAAGTCCTTCTTTCAATAAATGCTATCAACTTGAGCAATACAGGAGCACTCAACCTAGCAAAGCTGACAAAGTTAGAACATTTACAGACTTGCAATAAAATTTCAGTTGAAGCATATATTTCTATATTTTTTCTATTACTACCCAACACGTTTATTGGATGAAATCATTAAAATTCACTACAATTGATCATAACATTACAAGTCCTTCTTTCAATAAATGCTATCAACTTGAGCTATACAGGAGCACTCAACCTAGCAAAGCTGACAAAGTTAGACGTCTGTGTCTCTTAAATCAATAATGACTCTCCCTGAACAAATGTAATGTTTGAGGTTCACACATGGTAAGAACAGTGAACTCAAATCATGGAAGTACGCCACTGGACAGGAGTTTCCCATACTATCAATGATAATCTCCGACTGAGCTGCCTTTATAATCTGCAGCAATTGTATCAATACAGGCCACGCTACATGCTTTAACTCAACAAACACAAATTGTGTATGTGGGTTGCTGAGGTCAACAACATTATTTGTAGTCATTTTATGATGCCCAAAATCTACTTCCGCATTTTCCACAAATCTAGGCTTGAATACACAGTGCTAGTAGCTCGTCAGCTCTGAAAAGGAAGAACGCCTGTGAGCTGAACCATTCAGTAAACCACTGAAAATCAAGACCATTTCATACATATCATACTCGATTAATTGCAATACATTTAACAGTGGTGCTTGCAATTTACGACATTTCTATTTACCAAAAATATGCTTCAAATTTAGTACCAGAAAATCTAGGTCCTATTCAAGGAGCATAAAATTCCGTCTAGATAGACTACAGTAATTCATTATCAGCAAATTAAAATGTGTTACATATATGTGACATAATTAACAATAAGTAAAAGCATATTAACACTCACGGTTTTACTTTTATCTCCCTAGAATTTGGATCTAAAAATCCAGAGTTAACAAATATTCTGCAATCCCGCAGTTTATATATACACAATTTAAGCAATGTTTACAATTGTTACAATCACCTGTATGCCGTTTTGGTATTTGAGGGAATTCTGTTGCACATTGTAACCAGTTATTGTTAAGATAAAATTTGCTGAGCATAATCCAAGCCCTTTTCATTGCTTTTTAGTTTGAGCACACAGAATTGAAAAATAATACAGCAGTAATAAACACAATAAAAATATTTAATAATGTTTATTTTCTAATTACTTTCTAACATTGATTTTCACTTTTCATCGGCAACATTGCATTGAAAACATATATATATATATATATATATA
>CABFPE010000550.1:33618-50780 GCA_900660155.1 Hofstenia miamia | reverse complement strand
TATAAATCTTTCTTATCTCATTCTAAAAATTCTAAATTGTTAAAGTTTTATATCTATGCTTTCTTCAAAATAATATATGCATATGTGTATATAGGGCTTAGTCATGTTCCTTTCACAGGGGTAGCTTGAGCACTTAGTGGTGTAACTAATACCCATAATTTTTAGTTTAGGAATTTCAGTACTACCTACAGGTATATTCAAATGCCTATGGATATCATTCATGAATCCATATATTTATCAATTAATGATGTTGAGTGGTTTTGCAATTTCAATTTGAAAAATGGGCTAGGCGTTTTAAACTAAGCAAATTTGATTTTGCCAACTCACCAATGCTTCAGTGTGATTAAGCCTTTGCAGACAAATTACCGCTTCGTCCATTAACATTTGCAAGCAAACAACATTGCTAGTTGGAGACACCTTTAATTTAATATTTAATAACGAATTTTGACAATTTGGATTTAAGGTTCTAATATTGCTGAAGACAATCCTGTTCTAATTCATACCGAATATATTAATACAATCACTTTCCAATGCAGATTCCGAATATAAAATATTAATGTTGATGATTCTTATAAATAAGTGTTTTTAAAACAAATAAAGTCTGAATTTCGATCTTTTGGGTGGGGTAAAACAATAATTTAGGAATGATTTGCTTCACGGTTTTAGAAATAAAAATTTTAGTGTTCATGCAATAAAAAATGTATGCTAAAGGTACCTGAGGAGAAAAGTTTTCTATTCATTATACATAATAGCAGGTGTTCCTAAAAAATTTTTGTAAACACAATTTATTAGAAAAATATTTAAATTTTCCTGCATTTTGCGAGTTTGCATATGTTCTTAAAACAACAGTTCAGTAAATATAAAAGATTTTCTGTAAAAAAATTGTAAATGCATAAATTATTCAAAGTATATTAATAAATCATTGTTCATGAGAATAAAGAGTTAAATTTCAAAAACTTCAATTTATTAAAATCACACACTTTCAAAAGTCCTCACAATAATATTTGGTACAAAAATACACCCCTACAAAATTTCATCAAATTTAATAAGCTTGAAATACATCAGGTTGAATTTTGGGAAGAAACGTTAACGCATCCAAAATGCCGAGGTGTGAACCTAAACAAAAATGCACTAGCAATAATTTTGAAAACCTGTAGCACTCAGAAATTGAAATAAATATACAAACAGTTATTAAAAATTCAACCCTATCCAAAGTATGCAAACTTTGGTACTATCTCAGTCACAACAATTATCTGCCTAAATAAGCATACATATCAATCAAGTTAAAATTACAGAGAAGCCTCTCAAAGAAATTGGCAATTTAGAGTATATATCAGTATTGGAAGTACTAAATGGGTTTTCTGATAATGGAATAAGTACGATGGTCACATTTGGAGGGAAATATTTCTTCACGAAACATGTAGNTAAGCCTTTGCAGACAAATTACCGCTTCGTCCATTAACATTTGCAAGCAAACAACATTGCTAGTTGGAGACACCTTTAATTTAATATTTAATAACGAATTTTGACAATTTGGATTTAAGGTTCTAATATTGCTGAAGACAATCCTGTTCTAATTCATACCGAATATATTAATACAATCACTTTCCAATGCAGATTCCGAATATAAAATATTAATGTTGATGATTCTTATAAATAAGTGTTTTTAAAACAAATAAAGTATGAATTTCGATCTTTTGGGTGGGGTAAAACAATAATTTAGGAATGATTTGCTTCACGGTTTTAGAAATAAAAATTTTAGTGTTCATGCAATAAAAAATGTATGCTAAAGGTACCTGAGGAGAAAAGTTTTCTATTCATTATACATAATAGCAGGTGTTCCTAAAAAATTTTTGTAAACACAATTTATTAGAAAAATATTTAAATTTTCCTGCATTTTGCGAGTTTGCATATGTTCTTAAAACAACAGTTCAGTAAATATAAAAGATTTTCTGTAAAAAAATTGTAAATGCATAAATTATTCAAAGTATATTAATAAATCATTGTTCATGAGAATAAAGAGTTAAATTTCAAAAACTTCAATTTATTAAAATCACACACTTTCAAAAGTCCTCACAATAATTTTTTGCACAAAAATACACCCCTACAAAATTTCATCAAATTTAATAAGCTTGAAATACATCAGGTTGAATTTTGGGAAGAAACGTTAACGCATCCAATATGCCGAGTGGTGAACCTAAACAAAAATGCACTAGAAATATCTTTGAACATCTGTCGTACTCACAAATTAAAATAAATGTACAAACATACAATTATTGAAAATAAACAGAATATTTAACTGGTCAGTTAGGACAATGATTAACATCAAAAGACGAAACTAAGACTAAATAAATTCCTCATACTAGAAAAAGACATCTACATTTAGTATTGCGAAAAAATTCAGATGAAGCGTTTGCTACTATTTTTAAGCAATTGTCTAAATAAGCATACATATTGATCAAATTCAAATTACAGAAACCTCTCAAAGCAATTGGCAATTTAGAGTATTTACCAGATCCGGAAGTACTAAATGGGTTTTCTGTTAATGGAATAAGTACGATGGTCACATTTGAAGGGAAATATTTCCTCACGAAACATGTAGCAAATGCAGTTTTCGTAATATTTAAGGTCGGCACAATTAATAAAATTATCTAAAGAAAGTTTGTGGTGATAATGAGTTTACTGAATGAATGTTTTCATCATATGTCATTGCCATGCACATAATGCTATAAATCACATTTTCCAATTTTATTATTATAGTTTAAATTATAAATATTAGCTTAAACTTTGTTTGGAATCCACAGTACATGCAAAATCTCTCACTACCTATTGGCTGGAAACTGTTCGAATCAAATTAACCAAAGACAAAATATAATCATCTAATAAAGTTTTCCATTAAAAGAAAGGAAACTGGTTTAAAGAAACAATTCTGCACAAGACGCCTTAAACATGACCTCAAGTAGATTATGTGATTATAAAATGGTACCAGATTATGTATGGCTAATTGTTTTTGACTATTTACCTACAATGTTTGTGTTCAACCCTATCCAAAGTATGCAAAGAATGGTACTATCTAAGTCGCAACAAATGGCTTTTGCGAGAATTATTTCAATTCCAGAGCTTATAGAAGTAACAAAACATATGGATGGAATCTCACTCTAAGCAATTATAGCAATATTCGCACTTTTTGGTCAGAACTTGGCAGAAACCTAGTAGTACAGCAGTTCTTTACATATCAAAGCTAACGCAGTTAGAACATCTTAAAATGTTACTGTTATGATACACTTGATGACGCTCTTGGAACAATTATTAAACAATTAGTAGGTCTAAGGAGCCTATGTATACAGACGCTGCTTCACTCAGAATTTGATAAATTTCATTGGAAATTTAAAAAAACTATCGAAATTGGAGATAATTACACTTAGTAAAACTGAAAGTTTTAAAAAAGATGTCAATTTAATGCTAAGCAATCTGAAATCACTAGATCTACTTAACTGCTCCTTATATTGAAAATTCCTTTTCATTAATTTCATATACCAATTTGGTAAAGTTAACTATTGCAAAATTCGACAAAGATGGTCTTGTGGAAATAATACAAATGACAGTAGCTTAAATTTTTACAATCGAATCAGTCCAACATTACAGGGAGATTTATTTTTACCCCAAACAATATCAAAAAACCAAAATTTTGACACTGCCTCTATCTATCAAAATCATTTTTTTATTATATTGATAAAAATATTGTGCTAGAAAAACTATTACTGATTAACCAAAGTAAATTTTATAAAATATTTCAAAACAAAACACTTTTTACAAACTCTTTAGTATCATCTGAAAACTGTCCAAGCAATATCACAGATGACATGCATTTAAATGAAGACCTTAGTAACTTTGATTTATGACAACAAATCAATGAAGTAAGGCTATAATTTATTTTCACCAATTGTAAGCAGCTAAAAAGATATGAATTTATAGTTTTAAATTTGTGAATCCCGAACATTTGTCTTTCAACATAAACAGTAGCATTAACAAATTGAGAATATTCATTGAATTTCTTTTGCAAGTATTAAATCAATTTGTTGTTAATGGAATAAGTACTATGATCACATTTGGAGGAAATTATTACTTCATTAAATAATATAACTCAAAGAAAGCTTGACAATTTGTTCAAGTAGAATGATTTGCCATTTGATAAAGATTTCTCATTTCCAACCTATTTCTTGGAAAAAATAATTTTAAAATTCCCAAAATTAGATCAAAGCATATGGGTCTTTTAATAAATACTATCAGCTCAGTGATGACGCAGCACGCAACATAGCTAAACTGACAAGTTAGAACATCTACATTTACATTATTGCAATAATATTTCAGATGACGCTTGCTCATTAAGAAGCATACATATTGTTTGAGATGAAATTAGTGACAAGACTCAGTCATTGGCCATTTGTTAAAATCCTACTTTCATAAATATTAATAATCTTGAATTTTAGGGAGAAATCTTAAGGCATCCAAGAAGTCAAATTGTGAACAAAAAAAAATGCAATAGACATATCTCTGAACACCTGCAGTTCTCAGAAACTGAAACAAACATTCAAAAGCAGAACAGTAACCAATGAATTACAAATATATATTTGTTGAAAAACAAGGTTTCTGATTTAACGTAATTATGAATACCTAGCTATTCAGTTAACTATGTTCCGTCGAATTGTTACTTGTGAAGAAGTAATTGGAGAAAAAATATGTAACATAACTTAGTGATGTATTCAAGCACAATGATTTTGTTGTTCAGGAGTTTTCTTGCCAAATGACTTTTTTAATCAAATAATTCAAAAATTCACTACGATTGATCATAACTTTCCAAGTATTTCTTTCAATAAATGCTATCAACTTGCGTGATAGTGGAGCACTCCACCGAGCAAAGCTGACAAAGTTAGAACATCTACATTTACAGACTTGCAATAAAATTTCAGTTGAAGCATATGTTATTTTATTTCTATTACTACCCAACACGGTTATTGGATGAAAACATTAAAATGTCACTGCAATTGATCAAAACATTACTAGTCTTTCCATTAATAAATGCTATTGAATTAACGTGGGCAGTAGATGATCAGTTTGCTCTAACTTAATAAAGATCAGGTTTGAGCGAATTTTGAAATTCAAAGCAATCTTAAATAAGTAAATAATCCAAGCGCGACCCATCAGGATAGTCACTACACAAGCCAACCTGAAATGTAGATTATGATTTGCAATACTCACGTTTCTGATCATTTTCTGATAGTAGATCTATAGTCATTTATTCGTATAACTATATATATTATATCTTTCTTTAATGGAGTGGTGGATAATATCTGTATCTCTTCAATCAATATAGGACTCTCTCTGAACTCGACCTGAATCCTGACATTGGGTAGGGCCTAATGACGTTTGTGAAATCACACTCAATCTGGCAACATTTCAATTCAAGCAAATGCAATGTTTGAGTTTCACACATGGCAAGAACAGTGAGCTCAAATCATGGAATGAAGCCACTGGACAAGAGTTTTCCATAATATCAATGATAATCTGCGACTGAGCTGCCTTTATAATCTGCAGCAATTGTATCAATACAGGCCACGCTACATGCTTTAACTTCACAAACACCTTGTGAGTGGGTTGCTGATCTCCACAACAATATTTGCAAAGGTCATCTTATGAATCTATAATTCAAAGACTTGAAGAAAAAACCAACATTGAATAAAGTAATGCACTGAAGAAAAACACCTGGTATTAGTCCAAAAGATTTCAGCAAACAGAAGAAATGCGCGAGGACAGCCTAAAATCTACTTCCGTATTTTCCACAAACCATAGGTTCAAATACACTCATCTGCTCTGAAAAGAACGCCTCTGTGGCTGAACCATTCAGTAAGCAACTGAAAATCAACCCATTTAAACAAATCATACTCGATTAATTGCATTAGCTGCCTTCCCATAAAAGGCCCCACTGCACGTAGTAAGCTTGCATATGAAGATTAATTTTCAAGCGGAACATCAAAAGGCATATTGTGATACAATGAATAGGTCTAAAAAACGATAACACAAACTTGAAAAACAGATGCTGGATGGACATTTTCAAAGTTCCTGACAGCGCAGTACAATAAAGTGTCTCAATACAAACTGATACCTTTGATTAAATTAGTAAAGTTCACCGTTGTTCAGGAAGAATGTACCCCCTCTGATTGTCTTTGATTTGCATTTTAAAGGAAAGATGATTTAAAGATGAGTTGATATGTTAAAGAAACTAAAATTCAGATTATAGATAAAAATAACTAATCATTTAGACAGCAACGCACTATAAAGATAAATAGAACTAAAACGACGACAATTTAGAATAGAACTGTCTAATACTATTAATGAATCTAACATGTTCCAATCTATCTAAGCTCACCAATCTCACGATTCCAGAAACGTGCCAGCTTTCAGCAGCCTTAGTCAAAGTTCTTCTATATTAAAGCAGATAGAAAATCATTGCAAACCGAATTGACTCAATGTGCTAGAGCTCAAGATACATTGTGATTGTGGCCTATCAGTATTAACTCATTTAACAGGCAGTGGTGCTTGTAATTTACAACATTTCTATTTACCAAAACCATGCTTCAAATTTAGTAGCAGAAAATCTATGTCCTATTCAAAGACAGAAAATTCAGTCTAGAAAGATAACAGTAATTCATTATCAGCATATTAAAATGTGTTACATATATGTGATATAATTAACATAAGTAAAAGCATAGTAACACTCACGGTTTTTACTTTTATCTCCCTAGAATTTGGATCTAAAAATTCAGAGTTAACAAATTTTCTGCGATCCCCCAGTTTATATATAACAATTTAAGCAATGTTTACAATTGTTACAATCACCTGTATGCCGTTTTGGTATTTGAGGAAATTCTCTGTTGCACATTGTAACTAGTTTTTGTTAAGATAAAATTTGCTGAGCATAATCCAAGGCATTTTCATTGCTTTTTAGTTTGAGCATACAGAATTGTAAAATAATACAGCAGTAATAATCACAATAAACAATATTTAATAAAATTTATTTTCTAATTACTTTCTAACATTGATTTTCACTTTTAATCGGCAACATTACATTGAAAACATACATATATATATATTATATATATATATATATATAAATATATATTTATTTATTTATATTTATATATTTATATATATATGTATATATTTATATATATATATGTATATTTAAAAAAAATTCATTAAATATAAGCAATGCATTCGTTTATTTCTATAAAATATTACAGAATGTAACAAAAGTAATTTTCATGTCAAATTTGTACAAATGAAAACGTTATTTTGTATTTTTAAGCTGAAATTTAGATCAAAGGAAACAATCATTTTAAACACAGTAGTGAACAAAATACATAGTAATGATGTTTTAAATATGCAGCAAATAATCTTTCATAAGAATCTGAAACCTGACTAGTAAATTAATACCAAGTAAACATTAGATATCATTGCACAAGAAGGTTTCTAATAAAATAATGCACATTTACAAATTTAATTCATGACAATGACAATCAACCTCGATGCCCACAAGGGTTGCTATCAATCTGGAAATTAATTTTATGGATATCCATGGATGATTGTGGATCAAAAATAAAAGCTAACAGATAAAAATATTCATTTTATAGTAATTGATTAAGTAAAATAGCGTAAAATGAACAATGACAATATTGTTGCCCACTTTGGCATCATGCACTAACAAATTCCCAACCTAAAAAAATAGAAAGATTTCAAAAACGTGCTTTTAAAATAATATCGCCAAATAAAGATTATAAGACTATATGCAAAAATCTCAATTCACAAACTGTATACCCAATAGTCGTGAAGAAATATGCAAGAAATTATGGTATAAATTATACAATGATGAAAACCATCCATTACATTGGTTACAGCCAGATGTCAAAAAGTTAAACTACCATTTACATAATGCTCGAAAATTCATCTAAGATAACAGCCGAACTAATTTGAGGAAGCATTCTTTTGCAAGTGTAGAGAGTCAACAAGAAAATAAAACAGACTACTGCATATAATTTAAAATTTTTCCTGTAAATTCGAGCATAGGTCGCAAAGGCTAAGGCAAATAAATTATTATTATTATTATTAACTGACAATCATTTTGTTACTCAAATCTGACAATATAATACGTGCGTACCAAACGCATTAAACCATGAGAAACAATTACGGGCGTTGCATAATAAATGGCATTATTTAAAGTAGAAAAACATACTTTTAGTATTCAGGTTATGTATGTTTTAATAAAGATTAAATATACAAAATGCATTTAGAGTTACACGCAGAGTTGGTACCCGCCGGAAATTTTAAGGCCGGGGCCGGGTTTGGCCGGAAAATTATATTTGCATTGTATTTTTAATCTATGCAAGTACATTATATATATATATATATATATATATAAGCTGTTTTTACACATGGGGATGCATAGAGCTGATATTGCATAACACAAATTTCAATCTATCATAATTATATTTCTAGCAAGGCACAATTTTGATATTTTCTATAACTTTAATCAGCTGTTTTCACTTTCAGTGAATGCAAAATTGTGAACGTTTTAGTTTTTATTTAGTTAGTTTACTTTGCATGTCTTTCTGCATCCTTAAAAATTTATTTTGAGGGTCTTCTTCCAATATTATTAAAATACAAAGGGTTCCAGTTGCTTTATTTGAATGAGGTCTCTCAAATTTCAAGCGTAAATCCTATACATTATATTTTCAGTATTATAAACTGGTTCTTTTAATATTACAAGTAAGTTCCATAGAAAACTGAAGTAAAATTACCTCATCAAAGAGCAGAACAACTCCGTCTGTAGCAAAATTTACGAGAGATTCCAGAATGTAAATGCAATTATTATTCGAATTGCAATACAGTAAATTGCTCATACTATAAATTTATTTTCGAACTTTAGATTTTCATAGAAATTCCTCCCAAACTAAGCAAAGTATTCCCGGTTTATAAGATATAACAAGAATATTTTTTACAATTTTGGCCAGTAAACGGCCGGTAATTTTAACGGCCTTTCATGAAATTTAAAAGCGTCTGCAGGCCGGCAAATTGCCGGCCCCGGCCCAATCGGTCTCGGCCGGCCGGTTCCATCTCTGGTTACACGTAGTAGTCTGCGAAATCCTTATCATCCATGGGGCCAGAAAATCTTGAACAGTTCTCGACTATCAAAATTTAACGCAACGTAGCGTTTTAATTAAAAGCAATTTGCTTTGAGACGTACATTCCATATCAGAATGGTTTTTCTCAAACAATTGAATGTGTGCAAAACGCACTATTAAATATGCACCCATCCTATAAATGCTTGGTAAAATAATCTAAATATTAGTCCTTCTTAATAGGATTCTATTGATTACCAAAGTAAATGTTCTGTATAAATAGTTAAATCTGGGATAAAAGTTGTAGTGGACATCAAGACATTTGCCTCTTAGACAAATATTTCACATTTTTATGAAAGACAACCTGAAATAATCTTGCTTAATGCTCCATGAGACATTGGTCGTTTCCCCTTTGTACCAATCCAATTAAAATTGCACGCAAGCTGGTCCGTAAACAAATGTCGCATACATCTAGCAACCATATCTCTACAAGTGTTTCCGCCAATCAAAACAAGCCGATCAGTCTAAAAAAATATAAAATACAAAACAAAAAGGACAAAACTCAATAAAATCTTAGCTTGAGTCTCCTCCTTCAATACATCCAAGGCCTTTTCATACGACTCAACATCGTCAATTGGCAACTTACTTTGAAGTGTGCTACCGGTAGAATTGGATATCGATTTTATATGACGACTTAGATTTAAAACTAAAGTCTTCAATTGCAATCTAAATGATGACATTATTTGTAAGCTGTGCATGTGCACCCTAAATATAAATCAAAATTTCATGAAAATTATTATATCAAACCAAAAAAGTAAAAAATCACATTTTAATACGTTATACAAACCTCCTCTCGCATTAACTCTATTTTGAACTCTAGATGAGGACAACCCGAGGGGTTTGACCAACGTCAATGGAATGGTTATCTAAAAAATTAAAACTTTAAAAATATATTGTTCTAAACATATCTATAAAATACCTGATCTATTTTCAATGCCTTGCCGCATAACGGGGGTCTTATTTGCACAATACTCATTGGCTAAATAACAAGTATAAAAAAGTTTAATAGAAAAATTATATTGAAACTAATGAATATAATTCAAAAGAAGCACCTGGTGAAGGTCGTTTTGTACCTTGCAAAACAGATGTTTCTTCAACATATGGTGTACTTTCAATTACCTAAAAATGTACGTCACAACTAATTATTGTTAATTAACATATATACATCTTTGGTAATAATTTTTGCAAACACAAATTACAATACTTAATGAATATAGATTACTTTATAGCTTTTCTATAGTACCTGTGAATTGTCTAGTCGTCGTTTCTTTCCCAATTCATGTTAACTTGAATTAGTAATGTCGGAATCTACTGTGGCGCGTACTTCATATTTTCTTCCCTTGGAATATGACGATAAATTACTTTAGCACTATGTTTACATTAGTTGTCAAACTGATGTTAGATTTATAACCCAAACTTTATAACATGGCCACGACTCTTGACATTCCTCGTTCTGCATCACCATTCGTGACAATGAGCGATGATTTGTGTTAGGCCATGCACAGATATCGTTTTCGAAATCCATCCATTGGCTTGTTACAAGTAAAATTTCGTCAGTGTCAACAAAATTAACAACACAATAGTGGTGAGACATCTTAAAAAAGTTAATGGTTTACGAAAAATGTAAAATAAATATTTTATATGAAATACAAATATTTATACGTATCCGCAATACAAGAACTAATGTAAGCATAAATAATTGTAGTTTCATTCATCCTTTAATGTATAGTAGCAATACATTTTGGATTAACTTGAAAGAAAAATACAAAGTAATGCTTAAAAATGGTCTGAACAAGTGTGTAAATAATCATTTAGTCTGACAAAATCAACTTCTTTAATCAAAATCTAACATAGGGACTAAAACTATAAAATCATCGGCAGGAATATGTACATATTTACAAAAATTTCAATCTGTGCAACAGTTAGAATCTTTTCCGGATATAAATCCTTAAACTTGACAATTCCAAGACACTTTGAAGATATTGGAGAATGAAAGTAGGGTTGTAAATCAGAAATTTCTTGAACTAAAATGCATTCGGAAGTTTCACTCTTGAAAACACCAAGAAATTTACAAATTGTGCCTTTTAGGTTAAAAGAACTGTTAGTATTATCATTTGATAGAACTAAATGTTCATAGCGAATTTCAGCAAAAAGTCCGCGATTTAGCCCATGATGATAGAATGAATTGAACAACCCAAAACATTTGGTTTATTACAAGATGATGGAAGTAGAATGTTACACCGGAGCTTACTGCCAACTTCAACTAGAGGATTCTAAACAAAAAGTATTTACAAATTCTATATATTTAAAAATATAATTTAAACAATATAATAGCAAAAAATCTATTTACACTGGCACCTATTAATAAAAATTAAAAATAAAAACTAACCTTATGAGCATTAATCAATTTCTTTATTTGTTTCGACCCATTCTCAAACCGAAATGCACTAAATAAGTTCAGATCACTTCCAAAATGCATGACATCTGCAGATAAGTGGCTTAGCAAATGAACATTATAAACGGCAAATTTCCGACCAAAACAAGTTAATGATTTTCTGATAAACATCATATTTGCATGTACATTCATGTCCAAACACAGTTTTTTGCTTGAAAGAATAAATATTCCACAAAAATTCTTTGATCCAGAACATTTTTAAAGCAGAATAATGAAGAATACAGCAAAAATTAACGAAACTCGGTTGCTTTATAATTTCTGAATTCCTTCAATGGCCGTATTTTTCTCACAAATTCTTTCGGAAGCTGTATTAGTCCTAAGTTTTCCTCAATTTTTATCATTCCACGTTTATTGAGATAACAAATTGATTTTTTTCAGAAAGAAAGAACCATATAATTCTCTTCATTACACCTTCGAAAACACAATGCATAGCATCAATTTGGAAAAAAGAAACTAAACATTGATTTAATTTCATAAGAGGACTGTATCCCATACGATGGACGGGATCAGTCTGTTGAATAAATGACTCTTTAGACCTAGGAAAAATATTGTAAGATATTTCTAATGCATGTTTAAATTTCGACAAACTTTAATGTACTATTCAAACAAATAAATATTTCTATTTTCCTTTGTAAAAATTAGAAATGAAAAGTTACCTCAGCTGACTATCGCTCTCTGAATATATAACACGACCATCTTCGTGAATACCGTGACTTTCACACTTATGACAACAACTGTAACCACCGGGGATATTTTACACATTTAACAAATGAGGCTGCAGGACTATCACAACAAAAAGACTTAACTGAAACAGAGACATTTTTTTTCACGAACAAACAATCCATCATTCAATAAGGGAATTAATTCGTCAACCAATGGCGATAACAATACTTCTGGTGAAGAAGGCTTTCCATACCCTTGAAATATTGAAATGGGAAACACAGTGTTTGAGGAAACGTTTGTATATCACAATGTAACCGAAAAACATTTTGAGGATTACTCAAAAGGGGTAAGCCATCTATGTTGAAAATAAGTTCTATGCATTGTCTATGAAAGGCATATTCATTTAATTGACACAAAAGTCGTTTCATAATTCCAAAATATATAAAGTTGGAAGAAACTAAAGGAATATCTGATGTGGTACATTGAGAAAAGTTAGAGGATCTACCAAATGTGTCAAAATTTACTCAAATTAAAATTATGTTCACTTGCGTATGCATCCATTAAAAACAACAGCAGGTATATACACCCCCAAAACTATCGATAGTCTATTTGAATTTCCATAAGTAATTTTTTTTCATTTTTTTACATAATTTTTTAAGTGAGGTGCTACATGTAAAATGAATCTCAATGAGGAATGGTACTTCTAGTGGTAATGATTTTGTATATTTATATTAAACAAGGTAGTTTTTTATTTCCTCAGCGCATTCTTGAAAAGAAGACTAGTTTGCATTTATAGTTGATTAATTTCTATGGGGGAATCGGATATGTGTAGATACTCTTCAATGTGAATTGAAGAGGCTATTGTAGGTCTATACAAAAATTTCTACGCTATGAAGCTTACAGTAAGCCATTTTTCAATACAGTGTTTGGTGAATGCTCGTCATTGTTGAAGAAACCTTTATTGCTTTGATGGTATTTAGATTTGTGTGAATTTCTGAAAATGTCCAAATTGCCGCACATTGCATCTTCTATTCAAAAATCGAATTCATGAACTTTAACCTGCGTATACCTAATTTATTCAAATATTTGTTTATTTTAGATTATAATAAACGTGATTTCTGATTCGTGGTGTAACACAGCTGTACACTTGTACAGAGGAAGTTGGTTCGAATCCTGCCGAGTCAATGAAATATCAATTTATATTACATAGTACTTAATACTAAATTTCAGCAATCTATTGTAAATTACCATGAATTAATTCTCTACATTAACAAAGTATTTTCGAACAGATTGGATTCTAACCAATATCTCCCATTGAAAAATGGGCGTGATAACATTTCACAACTGTTCGCATATTCTTTAAGTAAAAATCAATTAACCCTAGAATTTCCAAAGTTTTGGACACCCTAAAATTTTGAACGTGTGATCAATTGGTGACAAATAAAATCATGTGTATATATATATTGGCATCAGCATCAATCTCTAAAGCTATTTCTCTAACATTTATCAAATGTTATACTTAACATATTGCAAACTATTGCTTAGAATAGAGAACCCACGGATACCACGGAAATAATGTTTATCATCATGATAAAGACAGAAATTATAAATTTGTTAATGAATAACATGCATAAACAGTTAAATATGTGTGAACAATTATAAAATAATTATTGAGCCAAGTGGATTCGTACCAATAATAATCAGGTAACAAACTTCACCGTCAAATGAGTGTGGTACAATTTCACTATGACTCAGCAACTACTAATAGAAAAATTAATTTAATACTTGCAATAGTCTAGAAATGAAATGATGCTTTAAATAGAAAAGGCGTTCTACATCCTAAATACACAACGAAAAATCTTCACAAAGAGAGTACGTAACAAACACCTACTTGTTTGCACAATAATCCATTATTCTTTTAGTAGCAAAAATTTCTTTACACTGGAATACCCAAACCGATCTTTTAGACCGAAAACAAAATGCTTTTCTCTTGTAAAAATTTTCAGTTGAACTTTTTGACTTGAAATTTTCTTACAACTATTTTATTATGATGCAAAATTATTTTTAGTGATCATTAAAAATTTTGATTGAATTTTAACTGTATTTTTATGTGAATACTTCCAATACCCATTCCGGTCATTTTGACCGGTAAGTGTTGTGAGTATTCAAAACACTTAACAGACAAACTTTATTGTAGGAATTACAATGGAACTAACCCTAACATCTTCTTGGTAATGCACAGCAATTCTCATCATTGAATGTTCTTTAGTATTTCGCCAATCTTGATCCAAAGAAATCATAAGAGGATGATGATTCCATGGATTCTGATGGCATTATATTTCAAAATCTTATTGAAAATGATGATTTAAAATTGTAATTCAATATATGAACCCATATTAGACCTCATTGCTAAATATTACACTATTGTGGGAATTAAAACATAAAACAGCATTATGGAATAATGTAAAATCTGTTCAACGTGATACCATTATGTTCTCACCAGATATTTAGCTCTCAAATTAGCATTATCAAATCTGATTATTGCATAAAGAATCATCTTTACTGGTTTTGTGGAAAGAAAAAATCAAAATACCACAATTGTTAAATCCACGCTTTCAAAATCAATGTCAGGCTCATCAATATGTGAAATTGAAAAATTTATTGGCTTTGTTTAACTTAGAGCTATTTTTGGACTAAGGCTTGCGTCAGTTCACGATTTTGTAGCTCCCATGAATCGTAAAAGTGGATTAATTTGGATTCTATAGGGGATTTTGCAATAAATATGTGTGAAGCAATCATAAGCTAACTTTGCTTTTACATTTGTAATAGATTATTTTAGCACCGGTATTGGGTAAAAAAAATTCGATAGTTCTAGTGTTAATTCGGTAACTTTAAAACCAGCCCAGCACTTTAACGCCCAGCGCTTTAGTGATGTCATAGAAATGATGTCATTTACAAATCTCATGTTGCTAATTTTTTTAAATTTTCGAAGACATGTAAAACATGTTTTTATATAAATTCACTCTACGGAGTATAAAATTGAGCAACGGTTGTGTTTTATTGCTATTGCTTAAACAATGAGCTTTGCTACAAACCCCGAAAATGTGCTTAAGGTTAAAACTGCTTTGCATATCGCAGAAACTAATGATTTTCTCGATACGCTATGTATAGATTTTATCTGTTTGTTAATTGCCGAACAGAAAAGAAGTGTTTACCCTTTAGGTGTTCTTGGCACTCAAAAAATATTTGCATTCCCTTTCTATGAAGATTATTTTGTTAGAATTCGTTTATATGGCCATTCTCTATTTTACAGGTGTTGTTTTAAATATGTTAAGTAAGCAGCTGTTTTTTATTGATTCATTTGCTCATTTTAATTCTGTTGCTGTAAATTTTATTAAAAAATCACTAAATGTAATCGATTATGATGTCGTTAACGTTTTTCAAAGTCCTATCCAAACGGATGGATTCTCTTGTGGTGCTTGGCTGCAATCTACTTGTTATAGTATCATATGTAATAATCAATTACCGTCGTGTTCCAAAGAATGTTTTGACATTATAAATGGAATTTTTTTATTTCGAAACCCGTGTGAAGCCAATGTTTGTAATGTAAGTGATTTTTTGGATAGCACATTAGAATATTTCGAATCTGATTCTAATAATAATCTGTTGTCACCAACTAAAACTGTTGCTGAAATTCCAAATTCAGTTGTTAACGGTAAATCTCTGTGTGGTCGTTTTTTATCTGCTCAGGAAGTATTGACTTTATTTTCTAATCCCTCCGTCATTGAAACTTATGAAAAAATTCCTAAAGGATTAAAGCAAAATATTTCTTTTTGTGCATGTGTAGTATCCGGAGTTATTGTCAACGTTGACAATTGCTTATAATTTTGCAAGTATTTTCAGCATTTGCAGCAGTGGCCTTTCGCAGTATAATAAAAAACTGCAAATGAGTTGACAATATACTGTGATGGAATGCGGAATTTGACGTTAAATGAAAGATCAGTCAAAGTTTAGAGGCCATGATCTTTATTGTATATATTCATATATCCATCCTAGTGTGTATCTTTGAAGAACCTTATTATGGTTGTTCATTGATATATGCTTCGGCTTAAATACAGTTCAGCATTATAAGGTAAGCTATATATTACTCCATTGTTAAATATTCCTTCAATTAACATATTGATTCGGTGGGATTCTAACCCACATATTCTGTACATATGTACAGATGTGTTTATCTTACACCACGAATCAGAAGGTTTTGAATCTAAAATGCGACCACTGCTTTGGTAAAATACTTCGAATGATTGAGAGTAATACTAATTTCACAACTGTTCACTCACTAATCTTTTCGGTATATTAAAAACAATATAAAAGAGAATATAGCAAAACAAAAACTATACTATTTCAGACACATTTTTACAATTCCTCGCAAGTCTAATGATAGTCTACTGTAACCATCAGCAGTTAAATGCACCCCATCATCCGATAGCTCTTTCAATCGACGAAATGTTCGATAACAATAAGAATGTTTCCTCTTCATTATATTAAAAATAGGCGAAATTTATCTTCGAACTTCTTTCGAGTGGGTGGGCACATAAACACAACTTTGCCATTACACTAAAAACAATAAAATTACAGTAGATGTAAAGAAACTACCTTTGATAACCGCTTCAAACAGTATGCTATTGTGTTACATATTTTCTGCAAGTTAATTTTACCCTGGCACACATCGTTGCTTCCCACATGACAAGCACCAATTCAAAACCACGTACTTTATTCTAAATTATATAATTAAACTGAATAAACAA
>CABFPE010000550.1:11852-23716 GCA_900660155.1 Hofstenia miamia | reverse complement strand
TCTCTTGGTATAATAAGGGCATAATTGTGTGCAAGTGTTAATAAAAAGTTTTAGTTCATGCAAGTTGTGTTCTCTTTTCTCTTACTCATATAAATAGATTGCCATGAGCAGCTAAGCTTTCAACATAGCTGGGGGGTGTAGTGAATTTCAGGTGCAGGGCGTTCTCAGCTGTCTTATGACCACCACATAAACCCATTCAGTTCTGGGGTATAGTTGATCCAGATATTTTGCTCACTTTTGATGGCAGCTTTGTTTTCTCGCTTTGGCACAAATTGCCAAGTATTCCAAAATGCTGCCAGGGCTGAACATATCCACAGTAGTTCTAATTGCATTATATTTATATCAGTCCAGATGTTTGTACTCTATTACATACTTAAGCTGGACTTGTTAATATATACTACTTATGTCTTAATGGTACTCTTGGCTGTTTTACCTCAGTGAGATTAGATACTACACTATCACTGTGTTTAAGCTTTTCTATATTGCTAACTATGATGATGCTAGATGGTGACCCTCATACATCAAAAGAACACTCTCTTGTTCTGAAAACTTCAACACCTAATCAAAATCATAAGTTTTTCTTTAATTGCCAAGCTCAGCTATCTATGGTACCAAAAATTCGTGTTCTACTCTTCTCTAGTTTTGAATGAATTTTTACGCATGGTCTTGACTCACAATTNGCCTGCAACTGTATTACTGCCACAATACCTTTCTCAAATCTAGTTTATTATATGAAAATGGTGAACTATACTCAATCATCACTAAAAATTTTACGGAAACCAAACTCATGGAGCTGGTCATGGACCAAGCAGAACACATCAATGATATGGAAACCAGAATATTGGCACTGGAGAGACAATTTCGTGACACAGGTACAATTCAAAGTATTTGAATCATTGATCCAAGAAAACCTAAACGTATTCAGAACTAACATATTGGAAACAATAACAAATTTAATGACGTCTGATACTAACCTGAGTCAGTCTTCCCAAAAACCAGAAGCCAAGACACTTCCTGAACCAATGAGGAGCATGAACCCAGTGATGCCACCACCAAGTCCATCGGCCTTCCAACCAATATTGCCGCCAACAGCATTGCTGATGCCAGTAACCCCCAATGATATCCTAAGCACCAAATCAAAAAAACGTATATCAATGTTACTGGATGAACCATTAAAAACTGATCTCAAACTCGATAAGATGCCACAATAATTCACCAGCAAATTCGACATAAAGGGTCAAACATTCATAGAATGGATTGTACTCTTTGAAATATATCTCATACAACAGCATAGAACCAAACAATAAGAGCCACACAAATGCCTCTGTTTCTGAAAGACTGTGCTCTACAAGTCTACCTAAATCTCAATGCTAATATCAAAACAAATTATCATAAATTAGTCAATGCAATGAATGAATGAATGTACAAGAAAGCAATACCAAATGCAGCTTTACAGCTGCAAACTAGAAAAAGATGAAACATTATTAACTACATCTATAAAGTAGATTGATTACTTCGACTCTTTTAAGAAGAAGATCACTACTATTTGCAGGATTTATATTCATATGTCCACGCAGGCTTACCTCCATTAATGAAAAACTGATTTGAGAACAAATGTGATATCAATGATAATTTAAACACTCTCATCAAAAAAGCCATCCACATTCAATTGACATTAGAAAATAATGAATGTATCACTAGACAGTGAGGCTACCAAACACAAACATTTCAAACCTTACCACAAAGCCACCAAAAAGACAATTTACAAAAAGCTAGCACAGATAAACCGGAAGAATTCCCGTTCATAAAATGTAAAAGATGCGGAGATAAAGGCCATCTAAAACCTGATTGCAAAAATATAATTTACTTGGTCAATGAGGATGGTTACTATACATCCAAAGATCTCAAAAACCACAAACACTTTGAATCAAATGATGAATCTTTAAATGAATAAGGGCACTGACCCAAGACTGAGTGAATGAGCTGCTGATTATAACAGATTTACTAGAGAGAAATCTAATACCAATAATAATCAATAACTGTAACATTAAAGCCACAGTTGACACTGGTGAATCAATAAAAATCATGGCCGACACCTGCACTCATAACATTGGATGGAATCAAAATGATATAACTTCCAATGAGGCAAGACTCATCAGTGCCTCAGGTGATTATGTCAACATAAAAGGAACAGTGAAAACACCCAAATCACAATACACAACGTCAAGTTTGAACAAGACATCCACATCATTGATACAATGAATCAGCCACTCCCCTACAAAATGATAATTGGTCTTGACTTCTTAGCAGAAAATAACTATCTCACAGACTATTGCAATAAAACACTTACAATCCAGGAAGATAAAAACCTCTCTGTATTGCTAGCCACCAAGCAGACTACTACTTTGGAATTCTCTTTAACAGAAAATTTAAGATTGGAGCCCTTTCACTGGCAAATAGCAAAAATCACATCTAAGAAACCCTTTGAAGTCGAAGCTGTAATTACCAACACACGGCATAAAAACTCACTGGTAGCAGTACTTAACAATGTGGTGTCAATTAACAACAATCAAGGCTACACAGCTATCCTCAACAATTCAAACAGAGTTGTACCACTACAAAAACACAATCACAGGAATGCCACTAAAAAAATATGTAGTAAAACATAAACTGATACTGCTATAATTGATGGAAACAACCCAAAGCACCACAACATTGGTTCCACTCCTAACTGCTGACACACATCCTCACCTCAACCAAGAGGAACACAACATGATGAACAATGTCATAAAAACTGACACTGCAGTATTCAACAATAAAGAAATAAGTGTGGGAAAAGCTATTGGTGTCAAACACAAAATAGAAACAACTTCTGACAAACCCATACACCAAGCTTGCCAACATGCAAGATCAATATGTGAAAATACTATCAGAACTCCTAAATCACGGAATAATATGACGTAGTCACAGCCCCTACATCTCACCTATCATCTTCATAAAACAAGGTGACAAACATCATCTCTGTATCTACTTTGTCAACTGAACAACATCATGAAAAAAGACACATATCCCCTACAAAGAGTAGATGACATTCTTTGACACCACTAAATATAAAATCTTCTCAACACTAGATCTCTGTAAAGCCTATTAGCAGATACCCATGTGAGAAAGGGATATAGAAAAAACTGCATTTATTACACTCTATGGGTTATTTGAATGGCTTTACATGGCCTTTGGCCTCTTCAATGGTCCTGCCACATTTCAATGATACATTACTAGAATACTAACTAGAGATAACTGCAAACTATCAGAAGGAGTTGCTGCATACATTGACGACATCCTCATAGGGTCATGTGATGTCACCCTTCACTCTCACCAACTAAACATCATACTGAAACTCTTATACAATGCAGGACTGTGAGTAAACGCCAAAAAATGCAACATAGTAAGAAATACAGTAGTAATCCTTGGCAGAAACATAACCAAAGGCAAAATCACCATCAGAGATAACACAAAACAGCTCATCAATGAAAGACAAGCTCCATGATCTATAAAAGACATCCAACATATCCTCAGCTTCATCAACTATTATCATATGTTCATTCCTAACTTAGACAAAAAATACATCATATGTCAAACCTCCATAAAAAACAACATCAATTCAAGTGGTCTTTGAAACACCAGGAAGAACTTGAAAAAAGCCATTAAAAACATTAAATCACTTAACTCACCAAAAGCAGATGACCCTTTCATTCTGGACTGTGATGCCAGCACAGTCGCCATCAGAGCCAAATACAAAATGGTGAGGAAAGACAACAGTAGTCTCAGTTGGCTCAAAAGATATGCAGGCCATCACTCAAACATCATCTCAGAATGGATTGAATATCTAAATGATTTCAACTTCACAATACAACACTGCAAAGGAAAGTTACATACAAATGCAGATATCTGGACAGCATTGCGACAATATCAAAGGGATCTCAAAAAACAACATGGGCTGCAATGAGAATTCCAATATATACCTCAATGCCAATATGAACAATTACCAGATATTAATACAGATAGAAATGGTCACCCTATAAAACCTCTATTATCAATTTTCATCAAAGAGGAAATCATGGCAGAGGAAATCGCCAAAGCACAAGTCAATGATAAAATTCTTAGTCAAATAATGGAATGTTTACATGACCCAACATATATAATGGAATTGATGGCAATGAGATACTACCACAAACACAAATGGAAACTAACTGATTCTGGTATTCTTTATGCAGCATCAACCACATGAAGCCCAATAGCACTGCCAGAATACTAAAAATGTGAAGTTATACAAAAAGTCCACAAACAAGGTCATAAAGGTGTGTACTGAACCGAACTAATGATACAAGAAAATTTTGTAATGCCCTACCTACAACCAACTATTGAGGATGTCATTAATAAATTGCAATCCTGCATCCTCCTAAACAAATCACGTTTTCCAGGACAATGAGCCAAACTCAAAAAAATAGAAGCAGGGTACACTAACAATATTGTCAATGCCAACATAGAACAACTGTCCAAAGATTACAAAGGCTACTCCTATGTACTTGTTATGGTTGATCATTTCACCAAATATTGCAAGATGATGCCTCTTAAAAACATCAAAGCTCAAACAAAAGCAGAAGCAATACTTAACAATTGGGTGTGTGTGTGTTTGGTCCCATGACTCAACTCATTCCTGACCAAGGAAAACAGTTTGAAAGCCACATATCCCAAACATTAGCATCTAAGCTAGAAATCCTCCATATGCAAACAATGATAAATCACCCTCTAGCAAATGGTGCTGTAGAAAGAATAAATCAAACACTCCTAAAACTCATGAGAACCATCACATCACACATTGGAGGCAAACAATGGAAAGAAATCTTACCAATGGTGGAATACTTTTATAACACCTCAACACACTCTACCACCAAAATTACACCATAAAAAACTATGTATGGCCATGAAGCCCCAACTCCTGTCTTGCTGCTCTTTAGAAGTTAGTAGACAACAATTATGTAATGAAGCTCATGTCTAACATCACAAAAACCCACAAAACAATGTGCTCCCAAGCAGAGAAATGCACCATTCGCCAACAATACTTCAACAAAAAAATCTACACTGAGCCACACACAATAGGTGACAAAGTCTTTGCATGCCCTCCCAGTGTAATTCGAATTAATAAAAACTGATATAAACAAATTTTATCTTACCCTTGGGTGCACAAAATTTGATGAGGATTCTTTTGATTGCGAATTTAAACACAATCTTTCTTCTCCAATTTGCTTGTGCAAAGCAAACCTAAATGCATTGTTAAATCTAATATTAATTATAAAGACTGGTCTATTAACATTGCTTCATTGCCTTCAGATAACTCAAATTATGAAGTGAAAAGCTGTCACACAGAGTCCTTGGAGAAGCAGTTGTGCAAAGACAACTAAGCAAATCTTGAGCCCAACTGAATCTCCTTGCAGGTTGTTCTCAGGGTCCTTCAGCATTCCCGATCAACCTTCAGACATTTCTAGCTGCAGGACGTGCTCAGCTACCAACTACAATCAACAACCTACAACATCTACTTCTATTGTATGCAAAGGGTGGGCGCAACTACATCTAGCATACCAGTCAAATGCTGCATCCTCAGTCAGATACCATCTCAAACGCTATCTATGTCCAGCAGCTGCCAAGATTCTCAATTCACTGAACACAAACAACAACTCTCACTAATAGAAGGCGAAACTGTTCACCCCTACTTTATAGCCTCAAGGAGATGCAGATACAAGGCTCACAACAACTAGAGAAACTATATCGAAAATACAAACAGTTCTTGAAAACAAAGTGGACAGTGATGTTCTGCCTAAAATTATTGACTCTGAAAAACGCCTTCTAGTTAACACAATTGTGTTCTACCCTGAATCATTCTTACAAAAGCTCAGTTGAGACTACTACTGCAGTACAGTTCACATAACCTTCAACAATAACATATTGCTTAAAAACATCCTGAAAAACCAAAAACAGTCCAAAGCTCTAGAATGCCTCAACATAGATTGGCAAACACTCAATCTCATATACATTCTTAAAACAGAAGAAAAACAAGACCCAAAAATGGTCCAATGCCTCAACCTGATACTAGTAGAAGCTCATGCCTACTCTGTCAATGTCAACTTCATTTACATAGAGGAAAACTCCCCCATCCCAAACAAAGTGTTAGATCTTGAAACATACCTCAAATCCTTTTATATCATCAGAAAGACAACATTAGTTCAAACAATGGTAGAAAAAAGCTAGTTGGTTACCAACCTCATCCTAATAGATATCCTAATACATTGATTCATACCGCAATACCACATGATCACAGAACAGTGATTAGCAATTGACGCCATGCTTCAATCACAAATGCTCAAAATAATCAATCCCACTGGTTCACCCATCAAATCAATCCACATTAAAACCAGATTTGCATTTCGACAAAAGCAGGAAACCATTGATGACATAAATGACAGATGGTCACAACTGAAAACCACTCTTATCAGTGTTGATCAGTGGCCAACAATATACATCGCATTGCCATCTTTACATTGCACACCAAGAGTAGAAAAGCTATAATCTGACATCATCCAAGCTGCCGAATTTAATGCCAAAAAAGACTTCTGCCATGAACTGTTCAGTAAATAACAATTACCAGAAATACCCACTAAATCAGCCATTTGGATACTATCTATGTTCCTTCCTGAAAACCACAACCTAGAAATTCCTCTATCAAAAGTAAAATGAACCACACTCAACAAGTTATGCTGCTACAAAATCTCAATTGCACTAATAACTTGCAGAGTAAAAAAACTGGCTATTACAACCAACATGTCTCTCCCATTGCCTCTAAAAAAGCATCAACAAGTTACCACTACATATGAAAAGCTGCTAATAAGGATCATCAACAAAGAAAATGCACTGGGATGCACATAGCCCATCATTCTCCAAAATGTACTAGGTATCCACAAAAGCAATTTAGACTTCCTACCTCCCCATACACAGAAATATATGTGGGGTGCTACTGCTGACTCTCACTTTGTAAAAACTATGGATACATGTACACCACTAACTACTGAAATGCTATTAGAAAGATTACCACACAACACACAGTTGTACCTCCAACTCTTCCAAAACCACAACATTAAAGAAAACAATATTTTGCTATTTTAATATTTGCAAACCAGCTACCCAGAAATAGCATACAGCATAACCAACATTACTGAGGAAACAACAAACATACTCAGTAACTTCGAACCCATTAAGGTGATAACAATGCTTCTGAGAAGAGATAATGTATGAAAAACTATCTCAAACAGAAAAAATCTCTACCCCCACATGGATATGAGCTGAAAACCAAAATCTGTTAATGGAAAAAGTGGTTCTCAACAACAAAAATCAAATCCAAATCACACTGATCCAGTATACATAAGAAAAAGTATCTGCTGTTGCACTGATAAAATGCTCATGTCACCTAACCAACAATTCACTTTTGATGTAGAATGCGCCTCTGCACAATTCTTAATACCCCAAAAAGTCAAGCAATCTCTAACAAAAACGTCCTCACTTCAGATCATCAGTGAAATAGACCACAAATCTCTCAATTACCCTGTCACCTTCAGCATGGCACAAATCACAGAAATTACTGGTTACAACTAGAAAAACAAATCACTACTACAAACAAATTCTGTATCTATCCAAAGATAGTGGGAATACCCATTATAATGCCTTACACAAGAAAGAAGAACATGAAACCTATTGAACACAACATTCTTTGGTACAAATTATATTACAACACAGCTCAGGACATCATAAATTTTAAGGACACTAAAGTCTTCAAAGATGCCACCAATAAATTTTGCAATCATGGTCAAGGTCACTGACTATTAGTTGGCACCAAAAATACACCTGAAGATGTGTACAAAAAAGGAATCCCTGTATGACAGCAAATTCTCAATCTTAAAGACAAACTATCAAAAAAGAAGCTAAAATCACTTATGTTATTCACAGGAAGTCATGACATTATCTGGGCCAACCTCTTTCAAGAGGACCTCAAGTACTATGATGTCTCCAAATGTGTCAAAATCGTCATGATGATATGAGCTGATATAAACAACCCTGATCAAATGACAGAAGATATAATGTGAGGTGACATGATAGCATTGGTTGGTTTTCTGATGCTCTCACTGAAAAATTGCAAAATGACATTTTTCAAGGCATTTGCAATTATAAAGAAGCTAAGAAATTCATATTCTCAAAAGCAAAGACTCCAATATATGCACTTTTCCAAAAACTTGACAAAGACCTTGCTACAGAAGCTCTTTTTTATCTTTATAAGCTAACAAAAACCAGTGATGAAAACATGATTTGTGCGGAAAATTTGAATTTGAATTCAAATTCAAACTTAACTAATAGTATTGTGATACATGAAGTAAACAGCAATGAACACATTGATTGTGTTAACAATCAAATGCAAAATCAATCTTTGAAATTCAATTATGATATTCAGTTTCCTACAATGCCTTTTTTCAAAAAAGCACAATAAAAGAAATGCCCAAAGACACCACAATACTATGCAATTGAAATTCGATCTTCAAATATATTCAAGCAGAAAAGTTGATTATCAACCACAAATGCTGTTTTCATTCATACTATGCCAAGAACACAATTGAACTCATAGATGTTGTGAAATCATATGAAAAAGTTGACATTGATATGGTAATTCTGAATACTGGGATAATTGAGACTCTAAACTGTAAAGAAGAGAAATTAAGTGCAATAGAAAATTTCAAGGAGAAGGTTTTGGACTTAATGGACGAGGTAGAACAAAGATTTTCCCCAAAGCAGATTGTACTCTCTGAAATTACGCCTGTAATGAAAGAAGAGAGCTTACCTCAAAATAAATTTATATATTATTTTAATGAGGCAATCTAAGCAAAACCCAAGTTCATTTTTTTGAAAAAGTTCTAGTGAAAACTTCAAAATTGCGACTAACAAATGAATTTCCTGAAATTGTTTGAAATATGAATGAGCAGCATCACTTAAAATCATCAACTGTTGTAACAACATTGCAAATAGTTAGAGGGGCTGAGACAAGCTCTGATAGGTCGAGAGCTTATGACGTCAAATGTCACGTGACAGACCATGAATATTGGCGAGGGTGGTTTAAGTGCTGACTCACAGATATTGAGGGGGTGTTTGCAAATTTTAATTAGTGAAACACCTACTTGTTTTGACAGGTCGCAAAGTGCTTTTTGAAAGGACTTAATGGATTTCAATTAGTGATTCATGATACTTTGTAATTGATTTTATAGTGATTCATGTTATGGCCATTTTTACACTTTTGATATGACTAATTTCACTTTGTTAATATCACAATTGTTTGCATTACATCACGTTCATATATACCTTATTATAACAACCCTTTGTTGTTTTCCATTACATGTAAACGCTACAGAACACAGTGACAAACTATGCTTATCATATTTTCCATAATTTCAAAAAGGTTATACATACATTGCTTATATCGTTTTTGGGAAGCTTCACAAAAAACCATATTTCACATTTGTCAAAATTCCTTAACATGCATTACGTTTTATTGATTCATTTTCCATGATTTCTAATGACAGACATTGTTTGTTTGCATACACTGCTTACTAATTTGGTTTACATCATATTTTGTAATATTGCATCAGTGAATATTTTCTCTTACACGTAAAAATTTTTCCTGTGTTATACAAGTTAAACAAATTTTCTTAAAGAGTAATACATGCTAACCAAGTTTCAGAAAAATTAAAATATAAAATATTACAAACACAACAAATATACTTAGATGTTAAAGTCAAACATGGTCGCAATCTCATTACCTAAATCATGCATGCAAAGTAATTTATTAATAATATACATACATTTCAAATATACAAATATAATTATAAACCCTAGGAGACATTACACCTTGCACCAACTTTTATACGATTGTTTTCTTTTCCATGTTTTGTAGTTTATGCACATTTTGGTGACTTTACATGGGTTGTATGCATTTACATGGGTTTTACAACATTCATTGCTTTACTGACTTTTTTTTCCATGTTTTTCACTTTTATTTTGTTTTGGTGACTTTACACGACTTGCATATATTTACATGGGTTTTCCAACCTTCATTGGTTTTACGGACTTACACACCATTCCAGAGTTATTTGATTTACAGAGGTTTCATGTGATTGTATGCATTGCACGCCATTCNGTCATACAGTCTTAAAAATTTACCACTGACATATTCCCATCTTGAGCCAGTATTAAGCCACCATTTGTTTCTACTTTCTACTGTTTATTGGCAGTAAGTTAATTCGACAAAAAACTACAATATAATTACAGTATATTGATTTTCAACGAAATATTTGTTATTGCTAAAGTTCAAAGTTCAGAGAAGAATTTGAGTTTGAATTATTTAAAGTACTAATATTAATAACCAAGAATATAGAAATGATAGGCTTCCATCCTTAATATGTTTCTGAAAAAAAACATATACAAATATAAGTCATTGAACTCTCACACTTAGAGTGTTTTCGTAATGAGTCATGGTAGCTTTGATTTCAAACAGAAATGGAGGTAAAATGAAGTCAATTTAATTTCAAAATAATTTTTCATCTACACTACTAAATTCATCCACTAGAGGGCTAATAAATCTTAAATTGAATTTCGTCTAATGATTACACCTTGCACCAACTTTTATATGATTGTTTTCTTTTCCACGTTTTGTAGTTTATGCACATTTTGGTGACTTTACATGGGTTGTATGCATTTACATGGGTTTTACAACATTCATTGCTTTACCAACTTTTTTTCCATGTTTTTCACTTTTATTTTGTTTTGGTGACTTTACACGACTTGCATATATTTACATGGGATTTCCAACCTTCATTGGTTTTACGGACTTACACACCATTCCAGAGTTATTTGATTTACAGAAGTTTCATGTGATTGTATGCATTGCACACCATTCAACTTTTCCATCATTTCATATCATAAATTCCCAACCATACTCTGGCATTATTCTAAATGTAAGATACATAAACGCATGCAACACTCTCTATTAATTAAATTCAAAAACAATATGCCAACAAGAAACTCAGAATTGGAAAAACTTAAACATCTGATTTAAAAATAAATGGTAAAAACAATAGCGTATATAATCTGGTTAATTCAACATGCGTAATATAGTTGACACATAAATAATTTCACCCATTCACCACATTCAATTACAAGATAGAAGGAATTAAACATAACTGATTTAAAAACCAATGGAAAAAACAATAGTGCATATAAACTTAATTCAACATTCGTAGTATAGTTGTTAGTTAATAAATTATTACATGATAAAACATGGAAAGTGAAATACTAAATGAATACATTCGAATAAAACAATAACATATAAATTTGTTTTAAATTAAGTTTTAATAATTCTACACTCGCAATTTGCATTGTTAGTTAAAAATCATTATAATTAAATAATCCCACTCACTCAATTGCAATAAATTAAACAAATTTGATTATATACAATACTCGATAAAACATTAATGCATTGAAACTAATTTAAAAAGGAAAATAAAAGTGAACAAAGGAAATGTTTTTAGACACATAAAACTGTTAATACATAACATTGCTAATCCCAAAAACGTGTACGCTGAAGGAGGAAATACAAAAATTAACCGAATAAAACACCAATGGAAATCATTGTTTAAAACAAAAAAGATGTAAAAAATATTACAAAGTTGAATATATAGGATAAAATATTGAAAAAGTAAATGTAGCTTACCCAT
>CABFPE010000549.1:499910-535994 GCA_900660155.1 Hofstenia miamia | reverse complement strand
CAATGTTATATTATGATTTGTAATTCACAACTTTGTATAATTTGATTGAGTTAAGGACAGAGGCGTATTAAGGTGGGGGGGCTTATGCCTGCCCTTCTTTGGGCAGGCAAATTTCAACTCATTCTCATATGATCAGATTGATATATTAATGAACAGTCTTTTTGTGTGACATAAATTAGTATTTCATATTTATTCTTATTAACTCCGTCTGTATTTTGGTTTATTTATCCTTTATTCATGGACAAGCACAGCATTATGTTAAGAGGGAAAAAACTACCTAGGCCTATATGTCTCTGATAAGAATTGGATCTTCCCCTTTTAGAAATAACTCGATATGCGCCTGGTTAAGGATACAGTTGAAACTGTATAGCATATTATACTTAAGATGGAACACCTTGCTACATACAAGCAATTGAATTCATAAAGTGCTCATATAAACAAGAGCTACAATTTAAATTGTGCTATCAAATAAGAAAGGTTAAGGAAATTCATTTGTTATGAATATTAAATTTGATCAGTCAAATTTTAAATTATTAAATTCATATTTGTTCACTAGATGGCAAATTGATCTAGCAATGCCATTAATGGGCCATTGTCAGGCCATTCATAGATATGAGACACAGATATAAATAATACTTTTTGAAAATTGAAATCAAAGTTTAATGTAATACTTATGTTATATATAATAATAAAATAATTTGTCTGTAAAATTGTGGAATTTTAATTTTTTTTTATTGGTTATGATTGGCAAATGAATGGCAAATGAGTGGACATTGTTGGCCAAGGGTGCCAGCAGTGAGCCATTGTTGGGCCAAGAATGGTTGTTTCCTGGGGATGATCTTCCCATGTCCATTTAAATGTGGCTTTCTCCATAACAAATTTGTGATGCATTTAGTTTTCTCAGCTAATTCTGGAGTGAACATCCCATAGTTATTTAAAAAACCAATTAATCACTGAACCTCCTTTTTAATCATGGACATCATTCTTTATTGTAATGTGACCAGAACTTACAAATCATCCAAGAAAAACAGTTTCTTTTTGCTATATTGTACACTTATTATTCATTTTCAGACCAGCTTCCTTTAGTACTCCCAAAGTTCTTTGCAGTTTGTCCAAGTGTTCACCAATGGAATTACTCAAAATTAATATGTCATCAATATAGGCTAAAATAACTTTCTCTAACATATTGTTCCCATTACATAATATCTACATCACATATTGCTGAAAGTTAACCAGTGCATTGCAAAGTCCAAATGCTATGTATTTCCACTCATACAATCTGTATGGAGTTATGAACACTGTTTTTGGAATGTCTCTGTTTCTCATAGACATTTGCCATTCCACCTTGCATAAGTCTAGGCATGTGAAATACTGGTACTTGTTAGCTTCATAGAACAAATCTTCTATTCACAGTAGTGGATACACATCCTTTTTAGTTACATCAGTAGGTTTTCAGAGTTTGTTGCATAATCTATGTTTAATTCTTTGTTTGACAAAGACAGTAGGGGCACTTATGGACACTTTTTCCCTTTGCAATATATCAATTGCAGTAAAGTTGTTTAATATTTTCTCATATTCGCCTGTTAGGTTTTTGACCACTCTATGTACTGGTAATTTTATCAGCTTATAGGTAGATGTACTGATCATATGTTTTTCACTAATGGCCTTTCCTATGCGGATCATTCCATAATTGAATATGTCACTGTTAGCTCTTAAGACCAATTGTAACTATCCATATTCATTTTCATTTAAATTTGGATGTGTTTCTTCACCTATAACTGCTTCCAGATATTTCTCTTATAGGTTGTGTATAGCAGCTAAGATGGCTGGCACTGTGACTGTTTCCATTTGTACTGGCACAGTGATAACAGTTATATGATTCTTCTTTATTTTAACTATCCTCTTCAAATTATTTAGAATAGTAACACTTTTTTTCCTTTTCTTATGCAATAATAATAGGAGAAAAAAATTGTTATAGGTCCAATGTGACCAGTTATCATGATGTCCCCTTCAAACTGACACTCACTAGATTCTAAGCCAACATGTGTTCCAATGAAAGGTTTCAATAATTATATCCTATATGAATCAAAGTGAAATTTCTATATCATCAACAGTTCTCAATTCATCATTTACAGATTCAAGTTCTTGAATAGATATAGTATGATGAATGTAATCAATTATACAGCCATTCTCTTCAAGGAAATCTCCTTTGAGAATATCATCATAATGCAAATTCTTATCAACAGTATCAACAACAACAAAATTAACCTTCAATCTCTCCCCATTGATTTTAATAAAACCATCTTTGACCATACCTTGAATTGTGATGTACTCTTGGGAAGCATCTATTAATTGATGGCATGCAAGGTCCATTTGATCTCAATTGGTTCTGACCTTCTCACTGCAGTTATCAGTGATGATGGACACAGTAGCTTCAGTGTCCACAGTGGCATACACACTCATTCTATTTATGTTAATCAGCAACACATTTCTTCTCATTAAGCTTGCACAACAAGAACATCATGTGCCCAGATAGTAGGAGATGGCATTTCCTCTAGTTTAAGGTGAGATTGGCCTACTCTTCATAACCTGTTTCATCCAGTGAGCCATCATTGTTGCTGCTTTTAGAAAAAATTTCCACACTTAGGTAAAAGCTTTTGCCTGGCTCTAAAAACTTTATAGCTTGAGTAAAATAAATTTTTATATTACCTGCTTTTCCACATCAATAACAGCAATGAACTTCCTCAGGCACAGTTTTCACAGATTGCTTCAGTTTAATTGGATTAAGAATGAGGATAATTTTTGCTATTGCTTTATTTGGTGTATTTACTCTAGAGGTTTTATGTTCCTTTTAATCAGCTCAGAAATGTCCTGGTCAGTTCTCTGGGTGTTTTGAACCAAGTATATTATACTAATTGATTTGCAACTCAATATGGTGAGGTCATCCTCAGGATCACATTTCAATTCCATTGTATGTCTAATTTTGGCAGGAAAACCTTATCATACATATGAAAGCAGATCATGCCAAGAATACATAGGAGGGGTTTTACTGAGACAGAACAATCATTTGACCAGAATGACAAAATTTCTTACTTCATTACCCTTTTTGTGTTTCATCTCACTCAATAAAGTCTTGTATTGCTGTTTGATGTGAGGAGCTTTATAGTGGTCTTCAAATTAGCTGACTAACAATTGATAATCATACTTAATTTATTTTTCTAACATCATATATTCACTGTAGGCAAGGCCTTAGAGAAATAATAGAAATTGAACCACTGCACTTTGCTTACTAATGTGCTGTTGTTTCATTGTCAACTCATGGGAGGAAAAACCATTCTTTGAAAAATTAAGAAACTTCCTGTAAACTTGGGCATTGAATTTGATAAATTATCACTTATGGCATTTGAATCAGTGCTTGAATCAGTGATAGTGCATTGTGAAGCATTCCTGTTAAATATGGGAATTGTAGTCAGCAGAACTAAACTCAGGGTACATGAGGTATATAGTAGAAGCCTGAATGCCACTCAATAGTAAAGATGGATGTTCACACAGAGATACATTAGCAAAACTGAAATTATCCTTACACTTCTTCAATATCACATCAGACAATATTCTTGTTAGTTCCTAGCTTCAAATGATTGCATTACTTCCTAAATTCCTTACAAGAGACATAACTATTGCAATATTTAGAAGCATCTTCATTTATGAGATCAGGTATGAAAGGCTTTCTGGAAGACAATCTTATCACCTCAGCTCCTGGTGTGAGAGAAGCTCTCATGCTATCCTGTATCAGGGTAATTTTTTGTTGTAAAAGGTCTTTGGTTAGCTGAAAGATGTTGTGAGAGGTTTCCCCATGAGAGTGAGATAGTTCTTCCAGTAAAAAGGAAAATTCATTGATCTGGGCAGAGTCATTTCTCCCAGGACTGGGAAGTTCATTCAGTTCAGTAAGGACATGATGTGATGGAGACTCAACTGCAAAGGGCTGGGGACAGTCAGAAAACAATGGCAAGCAAGGAAATAGACAGAAACAGTAAAATTATCAATTTCTAAAAGTAATAACTTTACAGTTAAATATTATGGTAAAGATAAATCCAAGATAAACAATAGAATAAGCAACAAGAAATTTTCTAAAAAACAACTAAGAAAATCCAATGCAAATAAGAAAATACCAAAAGTAAATTACCAAAGTTACAATACAAGACATTTGGAAATTGATCTTCTACAAGCAACAGTATCTATCAAACCATTGGGAATCATGGTACACTTAAGTAGGTAAAAAGAACAAATAAAAAGTAACAGCATCAATCAAAAAAGCAAATAAAGAAATACAAACAAGACAAAATGAAAAGAACAATGAATAGAATGCATAAAAATCACCAGCTAAAAAACTACAGTTCAACTGACAATAAAGATCAGCAAACAGATATAACTATAACTCTTATGGGTTCAAGATAATTCAGAGTCACCATGTAAAATTGTAAGATTAATTAGGGTCAACTGCTGTTCCAATATTCTGATTCCATCTGAAGGGTACTCCATAGCAACAGACACAATAGAGTTAAACCTAATTGATCTCTGATTCCTTTGTAACAAATGATTGGTAATTGAACATAAATAGATTTCCTTTAGGTAACAAGAAGTGTTGAGTCCACCAATTCCTCATGGCATCATGCCAATGATGATTCCTATGTGAAAATTAAAAAATGTTACCCAATTTTGATATTATCTAACTCACTAAAGCTTATTATTCCTAAACATATGATGTAATAAAACAGATAATAAATAAGAGCATGTAATTGCCATGTGTTTATGCAACCCAATAGGCATGATATCACCACAGTGTAAATTGTTATTTGTGATGGCTGATCAAAAAGGAATGAACAAGTTTTCTTAACTAGCAGTACACATATCCCTAACTTTATGTGACCAAAATTTGGGGTAACTAATTCAAGAAGCAACTTGTTTCCTCATAAAAATCAAAATATAATGTTTATTGGTGTAAACTGGTAACTTCCCCTGGTTACCACAATCAAATTCCTATTGTTAAATTGGGATCCTAAACTTTCAATATTAGTCTTTAACAGTTTAATAGATACAGTCAATTAAATATAGAGACCTGGATTGTTTTCTGAATGACATTACACTGAGGACACAAAACATTTTAATGATTTTATTGAGACCTATCACTGTTGAAAATTATAACTGTTAACTAAAACCTAGGTTGTTATTGAACTTAACACCTAAATATTTCAAATTTTTAGAAAAACTTTTAATTTTTTTCAATGCACCTAAGGTACATACATTTATAAAGTTTTGAGCCCCTGGACGCAACAAAGAAATCAAAGAAATTTGAGTGTTTCTTGATATGTATAAGGTTAAGAAAACAACTACTTTTTGTGTTATTTATGGGTACTGTTTCTTTCACAAAAGAATTAATGATAACAATCAAATAGGAAGCAAAAAAATCAATAACAGAATTGAAATATTTCATTTTTCAATTTCATTTTTAATTTTTGATGTTCATTTTTGGTTCTCAATTTTGAAAAATTTTCAAGTTTCTCTTTTTAATCTTAGAAAAAAGAATTTCTTGCATGTTTTCCATTAGTTCCCAGTTACTACCTTTCAGTAAAGGTGATGGGCATTTTCAGATGAATACATTTGAATGGATGTCTTGATTTTCAAAAATTTTTGTAACATATAATAGGTAGAATTCCATCTTGTTGACACGTACTGTATCACTTTATTTGTTGGGATATTCATTTGTTTCTAAATTTTTTCCACTTTGCCACACGCCAATGCAGAATGGTTATAGTGAGTGTAGACACATCTAGAACAAGACACCATATTGTTCACCACATGCCTAGAAAATGCAGCCTCTTTTATCACCAATTGTAAAGTATGTATTATGCAGTCATTCATAGGATTTCCTGCAATTCATGTTCCTTTCATCATGTTAGCACTGCTATCACGTAATAAAAGATTAACTGTTCCTAATGGGGTCTCATATTATTTTAACATTATCAACAATTTTTCTGCTTCACCAGTATGGCTGCCACTGAAATGTAGCAGTGTGTGACAAAGGACAATAGTTCTCCAAGTTCTATATCAAAATGGTGTGCATTAAATGATACAAAAGATGAATTCAAATGCACTGCTGTCCATATGTCCGAAGTTAGAGATTAGGAATGTGCTTCTTTAAATTTAATTTTGATGAATAATTTACATTTTTTGTACATTCTCAGAATCACTGTGTCAGCAAAATGAAACCGTGATGGTATAGATTACTTTCCACCAGTTAAACACTGTACAAGGTTTTTGAAGCCATTTTGTTCAACCATAGATTATTGTTCACCCTAAACACATCCCGAAGATTGCGAAAATTATAGACCCATTTCGATCACTTCTCCAATCAGCAAAACTTTTGAACGAATTCTTTTTAATCAAATTAACGAGCATCTTTGTAAACATAATCTCTACTCCAAAACACAATATGGTTTTCGTAAAGGTATTTCTACGAGCGACGCTTTAATACAAGCTACAGAAAAATGGCGATCAACAATAAAAGATAATGAATACTCAGCAATTGCTTGCTTAGACCTCTCGAAAGCTTTCGATTCCATAGACCGCAGTATCTTACTGCAAAAAGTTAAATTTCTAGGTTTTTCTAATGACAGCATAGGTCTTATCTCCAATCGCATGCAAAGAGTTAAAATTAATGAGTTTTTTTCAGAATGGGAATGCACTAAGAATGGGGTTCCTCAGGGTACAATTTTGGGTCCCTTATTATTTAATATTTACATAAATGATTTGTCCGAGAAAGTAACATGTGACATTATACAAAATGCAGATGACACAATTTTATTTCATTCTAATAAATTTCCCGAAAAAGCGGTTCAAACTCTCGAAACAAACTGTGCTTCTCTTGCTAAATATTTTGCTTCTATAAAACTAAGAGTAAATCCACTAAAAACTCAATTCTGTTTTGTTAAATCAAAAACTAAATCTACTGATACTTCAAAATACAAAGTTAATTTCAACGACATTCAAATAAAACAGGTTGAGTCTTAAGTACCTCGGAATCATTTTTGACATAGATCTAAATTTTAAGAGCAACTAAATCATGTTATTAGAAAAATGGCCATATCGATTAAAGCAATTAATTTAATTTCTCCAAAACTTCCAAATAAAGCAAAAATCTACTTAATATATGTTCTAAAATTAAAATATTTTACCTATGCCAATATACTCTACTTGAAAATGCAGCCTCTTTTATCACCAATTGTAAAGTATGTATTATGCAGTCATTCATAGGATTTCCTGCAATTCATGTTCCTTTCATCATGTTAGCACTGCTATCACGTAATAAAAGATTAACTGTTCCTAATGGGGTCTCATATTATTTTAACATTATCAACAATTTTTCTGCTTCACCAGTATGGCTGCCACTGAAATGTAGCAGTGTGTGACAAAGGACAATAGTTCTCCAAGTTCTATATCAAAATGGTGTGCATTAAATGATACAAAAGATGAATTCAAATGCACTGCTGTCCATATGTCCGAAGTTAGAGATTAGGAATGTGCTTCTTTAAATTTAATTTTGATGAATAATTTACATTTTTTGTACATTCTCAGAATCACTGTGTCAGCAAAATGAAACCGTGATGGTATAGATTACTTTCCACCAGTTAAACACTGTACAAGGTTTTTGAAGCCATTTTGTTCAACCATAGATTATTGTTCACCCTAAACACATCCCGAAGATTGCGAAAATTATAGACCCATTTCGATCACTTCTCCAATCAGCAAAATTTTTGAACGAATTCTTTTTAATCAAATTAACGAGCATCTTTGTAAACATGATCTCTACTCCAAAACACAATATGGTTTTTGTAAAGGTATTTCTACGAGCGACGCTTTAATACAAGCTACAGAAAAATGGCAATCAACAATAAAAGATGAATACTCAGCAATTGCTTGCTTAGACCTCTCGAAAGCTTTCGATTCCATAGACCGCAGTATCTTACTGCAAAAAGTTAAATTTCTAGGTTTTTCTAATGACAGCATAGGTCTTATCTCCAATCGCATGCAAAGAGTTAAAATTAATGAGTTTTTTTCAGAATGGGAATGCACTAAGAATGGGGTTCCTCAGGGTACAATTTTGGGTCCCTTATTATTTAATATTTACATAAATGATTTGTCCGAGAAAGTAACATGTGACATTATACAAAATGCAGATGACACAATTTTATTTCATTCTAATAAATTTCCCGAAAAAGCGGTTCAAACTCTCGAAACAAACTGTGCTTCTCTTGCTAAATATTTTGCTTCTATAAAACTAAGAGTAAATCCACTAAAAACTCAATTCTGTTTTGTTAAATCAAAAACTAAATCTACTGATACTTCAAAATACAAAGTTAATTTCAACGACATTCAAATAAAACAGGTTGAGTCTTAAGTACCTCGGAATCATTTTTGACATAGATCTAAATTTTAAGAGCAACTAAATCATGTTATTAGAAAAATGGCCATATCGATTAAAGCAATTAATTTAATTTCTCCAAAACTTCCAAATAAAGCAAAAATCTACTTAATATATGTTCTAAAATTAAAATATTTTACCTATGCCAATATACTCTACTCAGATATAAACCAAAAATTTCTCAGGAAATTCCAAGTGCAACTAAATTGGGCTATCAAAGTAGCAGTAAATAATAGCTTTAATAAGAATAATGAATATAGGATATTAAAAATATTTTTGCACTTATATAAAAACTGAAATGGCGAGGTTATAAATTTTATAATCCTGATTACTCTATTAATAGAAACTAGCAATCACCATAGCCCCAGTTAACCACATTATATTTGTAAATATTCTTTGTTTTCTTTTTTTGTTTAGTTGGTATTACTTTTTTGACGCTTTCAGAATTTGTTATCAGTATTTCTATTTATTGTTAAAACAATTTCTGAATAAAGTTTTTTTCTTAATTTTATAGTTGGCAACTTTTTGATAGTGTTAGAGCATGCCGAGACATGCAAATAAATGATGCGTTTATTTTTAAATATGTTAATCCACTTAACTCATATTTTTTCACATACGATTGAATGATTTCTAGAGTCCAGTGTTTATGATTGATGGAGATATGAGATGAAATGAAATCAAATAAGAATGCAAAAAATCTAAGCTAATCAATTTATGTATCAATTTTTGATGTAGACTAGGATATTGGATACGTTTCAAATAATTTGCCAGCATTAAAAACTGCACAAATAACGCATTATTAAGAAAAATTTTATAAATTATGTTTTCCATATAATCACTAAGGTTTTCGTATTCTTGAATCAATAACATCATAAAAATTAAATCATGTCTGATAAATTTGTAGAAATCACGTTATCCTATTATATTTCCAAGAAATATGTACAAATATTGTAAACGTTACATTTGAAGAGAATTTACAAAACACTAAATGATAACTATTTTAAAATACGTTGTTATGGACTTTAAATAGGTGGGAGCTATCATGTTTGAAGTTTTAACTGAATGACAAGCATGATTATTCGAAATGCACTAAACGGGCATAATGGGAGAACTTCAACCGGGTAGCAAAGGAAAATCCTGACTAACTTCAATCAATGGAACATATATAGAGTCTTTGATGAATTCTTCAGATAACTGCAACTGCTGAACTTTAAGTCTCCACTGCATTTTTTGAAGACTGTGAAGAGAGACACTTTCGTGCCGGTGTCTAGTGAGTAGAGCCTCTTTCAGTTTTTCGTACTTGTCATCGAGCTCTGCCTGCCAACTGCGGAAAATGCGACTGTTGAAACGATTGCGAACTGAATTCTTAGAGTCATCACTCTAAAAAATCATCATTATGCCCTTCAGAGAAATGGAAATTTATCATTAATAAAATGTTCAACAAATATCTATAATACCAATTAGTACAAAAATTAACATATGTAAATATGCAAATTATAACCGATGAATTCCCACAAATGATATAATTTTTTGCCTACAATTAAGCAGATAGATTTGAAAACTGCTTGATAAGCTTGTTAAACTATGTACAACATTACAAGCCATTATTATCATATAACAATTGAATTCTTATAAAATTCGAGTCTGAACGAAATCAAAACTCAGTCTTATCGCTATTTAAACTTAACACAAACCTGCTTCGCATGCAAGATATTTGATCCATACTTTCAAACAACTTATATTAGAACATTATTTGGTGAATGTGCTCGAAGGTACTGGTGAACGGGGATAAAATTTATTTTGCCCAGTAGTAGTATAAAGGTTTAAAGAAAATTTCCAGTTTAGAAAAAAAACTTTTAAACAGTCCTCATAAGAAACGCTTATAGAATCATGTCTAAAACTATTTTTTGGATGTCCGCTGACAAATGATTTCGACCGCACAAAATCTTGAGAATGGGCTTTCAGATTTGGCATCTATTAGATTGTAAGATACTCATAAACCCAAGGAAAAGAGCCGAAATAGGGTTGATAATTAAACAATTTCATATTACCTGAGTGGAATCTGGTACATTGTAAACTTCTTTTTCAGCTAGTAGTGTACAAAAGTTAGGATTCTGTTGTTGGTTGCTGTTGCTCTGCCCAAGTGCGTAACGTGTGTGGATTCGAAGATTATCTTGTTCACACATTAAAATCAAACGATCCTAAATATTCAGATTTACAAGTTTCAGACAGCATTTTCTGATCTTAAAATTTATCTTTGAAAAGAATTATATCGTAAAGCTTAAACTCAAGGAATGAAAAATTAATTATCAACAATTTCAACTAGATTGCTTCATCTATGAAATATATCTGACGATCAAGGTGTAAATATGGAAATTGTAACAAGCCTTCTGAAAAACTCGCTTCATCAACAACCAATTTAACCAACACCGATGAAAAATAAATTTAGTTAAATAAACCGTTGCCTATGACTGCGTCTGAATCTCAAATATCAATCGATGAATGTTCTAATGGAGACACTTTCCCACGTAAAATGGATTTTTGTGTCATCCCACAATGAAGAAATGCTCTGATTTGAAATGTTAAATATAAACCCTTGTTATTTCTACTTGTAGTATCAATTTTTGATCTAAAATCTTTGCCTTAAATTATTCTTGAAAACTTTTGTCATTTGCCCTGTAGGTAAAGGAAAATAAATTGTGGATAAAAATACCTAATGAACGTATGGTTTCCGCTTTATTAAGTTACTGTAGTACACGCCGAAATTAGATTAATCCAAATTTACAGATCCTGCAAATAATAATGAAAATATTCAGTTATTGGAAAACATCAAAAAAAAATCGATTGTTTCGTGGTTTTCCAGTTCGCTTATTCTCACAGCATCTTACTTATTTTTTTGCAAATTTAGAAAAATTTTAGAAGAGTTATAGTAGGCGATGCTAAATTAACGTATAATTAGAATCGTTATGCTAATATTCGGCGACTTCTAATGCCTGAGTGTTTACTAGTAGCATTAGTAAAATTTATCAAACAGCAGCGCCAGCGTATGTATTCAATGGGACATCTGCGTTAAATTTTCTGTAATTCGGCGACATCCGTTCAAGTAGGAAACAGACTTGGTATATCATTGCATTATATAATTTTATAAATCTACACTGTATTTAGAAAACGCCGTCATGTTGAATAAATTATGCACTTGTAAATTATTAACAGATTTGTAAGTTGGATGCAAAATAATAGACATGGTACATCATACTTAGTGATGACGTCACCATAGGGAAAAGAGTTTTAGAGGGAGAATATGTGAAGCAAAGAGTGAAACAAAGAGAACACTTTAAAAAAGGATAGCGGCTGTCTAAATATGTAGACTATTCTAGAAACCAGCTAAGTAATAATGTGTCCAAAATACAGGCAGGTATAAATTCTGTGATCAAATAAAACTGTCACTTAATTTTTAAGTAAATTTTAAAACAATGAATCCTATCACTGAGTTACAAAAGGCTTGCCCTGGATTCCAATTTAAAGGTTGTTTCAAAGTTGATTAAGTTTTAATAAACATCCATGGTGTCAAAGAATTCAGTTGGTTTCATAAGTTTTTATCAGTCAACTAGCAAAAATTAAACCGGTAAAGGTTTACAAAAAATATCTAAATCACTTAGATGTTGGCGTTGGACTTGAAGTTGAAAACAGCAAACTTGAGCATCGGATATGAGAGCTCTTAAGAGAAACTCTTAAGAAATGTAAGTTTCAATGAACTTTTTGAAATCGCGTAATTTTGTAACTCTTGACCCTATCCGCATAATTTTTGCGTCAAAAGTTGAAGAACAAGTTAAGGAAAAGGTCATAGAAGGATAGTTTATTTTAAAAGCAATCTCTGAATTATAACTAAAAATTTGGGGGGGGTCACAAATCATCCCCATTTAAAATAGGGTTAAATTATGTAAAGCAAGGAAAACTAATCACAGCAGAATAAGATCAGGTACTATATATAAATATAGCTTCCATTTTGCAAGTGGATTTCCTACAAAATCTCAATCATTAGCATTAGTGTGAGAGTAATAACTTTAAGGGTAAAGAATGCCTCCTGAAGTATTTTCGATTATTAAATATAATAAAAAAAGTTTCTACTTCCGTAGCCTTTGTTCAAGTAGATGACTACGTTTTGCTACTACACAGTGACATTCAAGAATCAATTTTAAAAGTAACTTTCAGCTAATTCGAAAGCTACAACATGATTTAATTTTGCCTGCCTGTGCAATTAATAGACCTCTTGTTAATTGGTTTTGGAGATTAACGTCTAAGGCCACGGTTAGAATAGTGATTGGTTTAAAAGTGATCTATCACGTTTGAAAGAATTGCATGTCTAACCACCCGAGATAATTAGCGACGCGACGATCACAAGGAAATCGAACGCGCCCGATTTCTTCGTGATCGTGACATCGCTAATTATCTGGGGTGGTTAGACGTGCGATTCAATCAAAATGTGATAGATCACTTTTAAACCAATCACTAGTTTAACCGTGGCCTAAAGTTTAGTGTCAATGTGTAAGAAATATTTTCTATGGTGTACATACTGAACTATATATTTAAAGGTGTCCATAACAGAAAGCCTACTATTTGCCAATTCCCAAAGTGAGCCTTATATTGACTTGAAATAAAAGCTTAGTATATTTTGGAGTTGCTGAGTACATATAAAAGTATATTAATGAAATATGAATTTCCCACGAAAATATTCGAATTATTTGATAGTGGCTAATTGCTTCTAAGAATGTAGTTCATGATAAACATATATGAGGAATGGTACCTATGTTCCGGCTGTTGCGGGTAACTGATTGTTGATCACATTTTTTGAATGAAGTTTATGGATTTCAATAAAAAAAATTATTTTTTTCAAATATTTTGATTTATATAAATTTTTAGAATATCAAAGGATTTCCACGCACATTTTTACATTAATTTGTGAAGTACTGCTAGAATAGAAAGAATCACTTCAACCCCTATTCCTAAGATAAAAATTTTTCCCTAAAATCTAATGATTGGCAATTTACAAACTACAAATCCTCTCCTTGATTTATTTTTTTGGCTCAAGCCAATTTGGTTCAAACTTGATTGGACATTACAAAATAACTTTTCCTAGTTACATTTCAAATGTAAGTAATTGAAGTAATATTACAGGAAATTTGTTAGAAAAAGTGTAACAAAAAATCATTAGAGTTAAAAAATTGACAAAACTAACAAAGTAATGAAGCGAATTTAACAGTAATAACCAACGTTTTCCAACTTCGGGAACATGATTAAAATTTAAAATTTACATAATCCATTGAAGCAAATGCATGAATTTTCATAAAGAAGGCGTAATAAGCATTTTCAACAAATGATTGGAAAAATTTTTTTCTATTCTAAATACAATGATTTTAAAAAAGTACAAAAATGCACATTTGAGACTTATATATACCATTTAAAATGTAAGATTAAAATATATGATAAACATTCGAATGGAACGATTCACTATTTTTTCTAGTGGTTTCATTGTTACATATGTTCAAATAACAAAAGGAAACATGCAGTTTAAGCTCTTAAAAAGTAATAAATTTGATGTTCACAAAATGGGAACGTTGGTCACTTCGGGAACCAAAATATGTATCATTTCTGCAACTACTTTATATCAATTCCTTCCTGTCTAGCTAAGAAGCAATGTATTCTTTTCTAAGACAAAATCAGAGAATGATTTAAAGTATAAAATAATTTCTACTTGTGGTTTACAACCAAAATTTGACGTCATCCAATGTTTCCAAGGTGGAACATCTGCATTTCATGTCTTCATGAGTGTTGATGAGTATATGGTTTCCTATAGAGGACTCCACGGCACAAGACAATTCACCAAAAATAAACATGTTTTCATTGATATTTATTGTAAAATTTCAGTTATATTTGGAAAATAATTGTTGTTTCATTGTTTCCACATAACTAATGAATTAAAGTGACCAACGTTCCGGTTTTGGGAACACATTTTTTTGAGTTTCAGATTGTTTCTGATAAAAATCTTTGCGCCACATCTAATTGGTTAAAGATTGTGCAAAATTATAAATTTGCATTTCCTTTACATTTGCCTAAATTCTCTTAAGAGGGTTCTTACGTTTATATATATTGGCTAAAAACTAAGTTTATTAAAACAGCAACAGGCCCTGGGTACTATGGAAATTCCAAGCTGCTGAATCCCGCCTTTTCAAGAACCCATAGTCTAAAGCGAAGATGTATATATAAATCAATTTTCAAAAAAAAGGATATATCGGGTTTGAAATCGAACTCTTCATATATCAACAGGAAAAAAAATCCAGTGCCAAAAATGACGTCTTTGGCGCTGAATCTGGCATAAAAATTAAGTTTACGTATTCTATCATTGTCTATTATCCTAGATATTAACGACTCGTTTTTTATTCAGAATATATTCCATATTTTGAAGCAAAAATGCTCTTACATATTACAGATGTTAATATGTTAACAGTTTCTTGGGCGTGGGCGTGTTGTACAATACTAAAGAATTGTCAATCGCTTTGTTTGATTATTTATTGCAGAAATTTGAATAAGGCAATATATTAGTCTGGGGCGTGAAAGACAAAAGCCCTGTTTTGTATAATTAAAGAATTTTAAAAGTTAGAATCATGCTACGAACTTTCAAATTAATGCTATTTTCAATTTTAGTTAATTCATTTTTCAAGATTATGGTAAAAAATGTTACATTTTGAAAGGAAACTTTTCCGACTTTAAAAGAAATTTCGCGCAAATTATTTGCTTTAGCCTTTTCACAATTGAATAACGAAGTCAATTTCCGATTAATGGTGAAATTAACTCAGTGGAAAATCGGAAATGCTTAACTCAATGTAATGTATCTCAATGCTTATTAAAATGTTGCTTAGTAATAAGCAAATCAATTTCAAAAGGACATGAAATAAATAGAGCTTGATATTCATGCCTAGCCACCACGGTTTAGCAAAAAAAGTGTATTTTTTACAAAAAATGTTTTAAACGTTTAAAATTATGGGCTTAGTAATAAGCAAATCAATTTCAAAAGGACATGAAATAAATAGAGCTTGATATTCATGCATAGCCACCACTGTTTAGCAAAAAAGGGTATTTTTACAAAAAAGTTTTAAACGTTTAAAATTATATTTTTGCTCTTAAACAGGCTCACTTCAAGGTACTAAAATTTTTCTGAAAATACATATAGTAGCAAACATTGAATTGTTAAACTACTGAACATTTATTTTTCGTTGCAGACACGTAAGCAAAATGCAAGTTTTTCTTTTTTGCGGTAGAAAATCGGTTATAAAAGTACAAATAGACGAACTTACAAAAATTATCTTCCAAACTTTTCATTAAGCACAATATAAATTTGAAAAAAAAACATTTAATAAACAGTTGTTTTAAAAAGTGTTTAAAACATGTTTTAAAAAGGTCGTGTTAAAACATGCCAATCCTGATAGCCATCAAATGTAGAAATGACGTTTTCTCCACAAATCGTGAATTAGCATTGATAAATATTACTGACATGGTTAATAGACCTGTATTTAGAGAATTTAATAACCCTATGAAGCAAACAAAGCATGGCTAAACAGGTTATAAAGTAAATAAATTTAGTAGTAGCCGATTCTGCAACATTAGATGGCGCAAGGTTTTCAAATCTAACTCCTAGAAGAGGTAGTGCATCTAGGTTAGATATTTCCAAATGAATATTATTGATATTTACGAATGGAAACTTCGCAAACAAAGTCTAATACTCATTCATGTTACGTTGCTTCTGATTTTAATACATTGTATAAATCATGTGGTACATATTTTTAGAAAACTAAATGCTAGTAGAAACGTGTAATCCTGGAACTAAAACTTCTGTCCAGTGTTATTCAAGTTTGGGATCATCCTAAAATTACAGAGGAATTACCTTAAAATATGCCGATACGAAGACAACGTAAATGTAACTAACTAAATTTTGAAACTAATGACCTAAAAAAAGACAATTTATGTACATTTTTGTTCAAATGCAAAACTGTTGCCATACATCAGCAAAAAATTGTTTATTAATCTGATATGAATAAATTATCAATCTTTGGACAAATATTTTCCAAAAATGCATACACCTAACAACAGCGATTTTGGATTACATTTCTACAAAAGTCCATATATGTCTAGAAAAAGTTATTTTTATGCAAAACAAGATCAAACCACATTTTTTATATTTGCAGCAAAATTTTAGAAATGAAATGTGATGAAGCCAAGGAAATTTGAGCTCTATTCGAGCCATAGACTAACCACAACCGACTGTTGCTTATCGTAGCACAATAAAAGAGGCATTGTCTATCTGTATACTTGTTTATGATATGCTTCACTACATGCTGTTCAAAAAACTAAAATGGGTAATTTAGCATTATTGCAGCCCTAACAAAGTCTCATTAACTCGAATTGAAAGTAAAGTGAATTCACACGAAATATATTACGCCTTCCAAACAATTTCTATAGATTTTAGATGTGTCTATATATTATTTTTATTGCAAATTTTGAACAGCAATACATTTTTCTAATATAAAAATCTTACCCTTTCAACAGTATGAGAATTTCGCATTTTTACTCGTTCTTTCTCATGCTTTTCGAACAGCAATTGAAGCTCTTTGTGCACTTCAATCTGAGGTGGAGACTAAATATTTGATAAATTCTTTCGAAACAACGGAAGTTTTTAAATCATATAATGTTTAAAATAAAAGGAATTTAAGGTTTAAATTACCTTTTGTGGAACCGAAACATTGGGTCTTCCATAAAGAAGATAATGTTTTTTAACTAGATAATAATCGTTAAAAAACGGCGGCGGTTTCGAACTAATGACATGCCAATCTTTGCGTTGGTTTTCCAAGGATTTCCGCAGATTGAGGAATTGCTGGATGGGATTTACAAATTTCTCTTTAGGTATTGCCGACACAGTTGGAGATTCAGCTGCTGGGACACGAAATTCTTCAGACTGCTAAACAACTTGATTGAACAAAATCAACAAATTTAAGTGAAGGACTAACTGTAAAATCATTGAGAAATGAAAGTAAAAGCGTTACACTCCAATAAGAACTAGAATTAAAAATTGAGGCCAAAAACATTTTATATATTAATCATTTATGAGTAAATAAGTTATATTGGGGAATATTTTCAAGAATACAAAAATGTAAATTAAACTTTTTAAGTTCTACTACAGAATAGTTGAAGTTACCTTATGATGACGCGCTAATTTCCTTCTCTTTGGATGCTGAATTTCTTGTTGGGGAGGTTGTTCGTCAGTTTCTGCGGTGTTGGCCTCTTCGTTGTTGGGTGTATTTGTTTCAGGCGTAGTGGGTTCAGTGTTAGGCGCGGTTGGTGACGGTGGATGCAGGTGAGCATTGGAGCGCAATGTTCTAGTTACTCGATGAGGTTTATCTTTTTTCCATCCAAGTGCCTGTGACGAGTTCCCAGAGCTCTTTTCTGAACTCGGACTGGGAACATTATCGATGTTCATTACCGACAATACGTCAACAGGCTTGGTGACTGGTGTTGATTGTGTGGCAGTAGTTGTAGTTGGTGCAGGATTCTCCTCAGATGAGACGACATGAGACTTGATTTTTTCCTCTGGTTGTGGACTTGCAGCTCTCATCTTGGAAAACTTGAGTATGATTGGCTCCCGTACACTGGCAGACTGTCCATGAGCATTGCGCTTATACCGTTGGCGTTTGGTTGACTTGGGCTTGGAGCCTACAGATGACGTTGATACTGATGAATCATCAGAGGGATACGTAACAGTTCCTAAAGAATTCTCTTACGAATTAAGTGAATAATTAAATACCATAGATTGGCTGCTGTATTATCACTAAAAATACAAACGGAATGCAACAAAAAATAAAAATTGATGCAAACGTAAAAATATACTTAAAATTTATCCTGATATCAAGCTGGAATTTTCAATTATCCATTTTATTATAATTATCATCAAAACACAAATGAGAATTCAATTTGGAAACGTCAATATTACCTATTTTATATTACTTGGCAGAGGTTTGCAGCATTTGACAGTTATGTTTATTAAACGACACATGCTAAGTGAGAATTTGAATCTAACCTGTGTCACCATCCATCTTAACGGAAATCTTCAGACTCTTTCGACCAGTAGTCTTGGTAGAGCTGGGTTCAGATCCTTCGCTAGTTGTTCGCTCTCTACGTCGCCGAGATTCACGCTTTTTGTGAATTGTTTCACTGGGGTTATCGAGAGGTCGATTGCGGTTAGAACGAGTACTGGCCTCCTCTGCTAAACGAACAGAGTTAGGAATCGTTTACAATCTTAGATTCCACTCTTAAAACTGAGCTATACATTAATAAATGTAATTGTTACCTGACCCTGATATAATAATAAGTTACAAATTGAATGTAAGTGGTGAAGTACAAACAAAAATATACTCTTTAATAACTATTAATCTCTCATTGGCAGTGCATAAATTAGTCGAATTAAGGTATTTTTGAGCGCTTGTACATAAACTATGAAATTTATACTTTTCTAACAATACGCATTTAAACAGTTTCAATTTGTCAAAAAAATGTTTTTAGCGAGTTTAAACTATTCATCAACAAAATACAATACTAGAGTACCATTTGATTTGGTCTCAATCAAGGTCCATGTATTTTCCTGTTACCACGTGGTCAACCGACAGGCCGTCTACGTTGCAAATTGTATAATATTTTGAAACCTGTACTCCCAGTTGACTCATTGATTGTTCCAGTCTCATGTTACTTCCAGTAACACAGAAGAATTATGTCCTAGGTTCCCATCCCAAAGAACTGAGCAATCGACAGAATCCCAACAGTGTCTATACACCGCCATCAATTTTATTGACTCATAATTACAAAAATCGAAAGGTGGTTTAAATTGCATGGAAGGGAAATTAAGAATGTGAATTTCTATTTATTATAGAATAAAACTTCAAAACATTAATATATATGTAAATGAAAAGGGCAATTATAGAAGCAAAAGACCAACTTATTGGTTTTGTTTGTTTTTCATCATCTTCAAATTTTTCCTTGAATGAATCACGAGGAGATGTTGCTGCTGTCACAGGTGAAAGAGACGTAGAGGACTTCCGGTCAGATCCGGTTTTCGCAGTAGCACTATATGGAGCAATATCAGCGTCTTCGTCAATATACAGTTCACCTAAATTACAAACACTCACATTTAAAATAAAGAAGCAGAAAGGAAAAAGTTTGGCCTGACATCACGCATTATTCCCTGATAAAGGAAAAAAGGCTGCTTAACAGACAAAGGCATAACTGAGTACTCTACAGAAAAAGTTATCAACAGTTAAAGTAACAAGACTACGACGTTTCACTTTACACCATTTAAAATCTCACCTTCAATAGTGGTTTGAATTTCAATAAAATGCAAAGACGTTCATCAATCAAAATTGTATGGATGCTAAAGGTAGACCAACTGAAGACCATGAATCTTCCAATAGCACTATAGCGCAATTTTCCAAGAAACAAAATGCCCTACAGATTCAAAATGATAAACAGGACTCTATTTGAATAAAAAATTGAATCATTTGAGGACCTGAATCCAACCCATGAGGTAATTCACTGACCGCATAAAAATAATGTACCTATCGGTGGCCAAACGTCGATGGCATCGAATAACAAAACTAACAACACAACGACTAATGATGTAGACATCAATGTTTTCTCTATGTAGATAGTGCCCAAGAATCTCATGATCAACAGCTCAAATATTTATCATCATGTCATACTGGAAAATAAACTCATTTGGATGAAAACGAATTAAATAACTACATTAAGGTTAGATATAAGCCATATTTTCGCGATTTTTGACATTCGGGTCACTTTTGTGTTTTTGTCAGCAAATGTATCTTTAATTCTCTATCTACAACATTCAAACGAAAATTGCTCGAAAAACGGTCCCTGTGTGGCTAAAAATTGACTTAATCAAGCAGTGTAGCCCATTTTCTTAGCTAATAATAAGTATGCATTACTTTTGAGGGCATAGCCAATCCGTTCTATTGTACAGAACCCCATAAATTTGGTATCAAAATGATCAGCGTGAAAAGACCTTTAATTTCAGACAATTTTCCAATTTTCCATGTCAAATCAACTCTGATTGGTCCATCTCATTTGGGCGCGTTACCCATAAAGCATTTGTTGCTAGAAAAAGGCTTGAATCTGCTGTTCACTGTGCCACTATCGTCTATAATGATGGAGAGCAAGTTAGAGGAAAAGTATTTGATAAATTGGGTTTAGATATTGGCTATCATTCTCAAGCTATAAATCGAGGACTAGACAACAGGCGCATAAGTGGCTCTATCAGAGCCTCCTGTGGGAAAACAAAAGGCCTGAGGAAGGACAAAAACTTGCAGAAATCCAATGATATTGATTCAGTTAAAGAGGAACATATCCCTGGTGGATTTTTAACTCAAATTATGGACTTAACTGCAGTAATTGTTTTGTGGTTATGTTTTGAAAACTTTATAATTGATTTTCTCAAAACTAATTTTTCATGTATCAGATGATATTCAAACCACTTAGGGTTATTATCCTTAGGAATATGCTCATGAAATTTGGCCAGTTTTGAGCCAATAGTTTGTGAAAATGTTGAATACACACAGTGTTACAGCTTCTGAAATTCAAAGCGGAACGTTTTTTTATCGTAATACACAACAAAAAATTCCCAGACCCATAATTTTTGTTTTAGGCATGCGTTCTAAAAACAGTACGCTCAAAACATTGATCTTCATACGTAGAATTTTGTGCCAAAAATTCAGAGTCCTATAAATCTGATTAGCTTTGGAATTTTATTTCAAGTAGTGCATGATCAGAGCCCCCTTCCAGCTAATTTGCATTTTTTTGAAAATGTTTTATTCACTCTAATAAATCTTCCTATGTACCATAATCTTAAAATATGTCTACTCTTTCGATTTTAGCAAAATGGGTTATGTCTAACCTTAATTGGTTTGAGCAAAATTTATACTTCGGAACTATACATACTCCTATTGCGAAAGTAAATTGATAGCATCCGTTTTAAATTCTTAATTTAGTCAAAGAGGGCTTCTTGGTGTTTTAAACATAAACTTATATGTCTCTGTCCCCATGGACAAAAATCATTAAGCAAAAAATTCTCTTGAAAAAAGTAATTGTAACCGAATTTAGCTAATCCAATCAAAGACCTTATGCACTCATAAACCTTTGTATTTAGATAAACAATTCAAAAACTTTAGAATTTCTAACAAAACCCTATTCATTTACAAATTTTCTTCAAATAAACTGGCATCTGAAATATACAATTTAGAATGCATATCAGGGAAACCCCGCGATGCACTTAGGCTAAATCCGCTTTCGAAGTACAAGCAGAGAAATAAAACCTTGTCCAATATCGCTGCGGTCACTGTCGTTTCCATCCATTTCAAGAGGAAATTGACGCTTTGGAAAAGCTGAATCACCTGGAGAGGATGTCTCTGCTTGACTGTTGACTTCTGATTTTTCACCAGTCATACGCAACTTTCTGCCGCGAGTAGACTTGCCTCTAAATTGAGATTGCCAATCGTAGTTTTAAGTAGATCACTACAAATAACTATTAAACTTTCAATCGCGAAGTTTCACACATTCACTTTACCACTATCAAAGTAATTTCGCTACAATTTTTCAAAATAAAGTTTTTTTGTCTGTATATTACAAAAAATTCATAGAAAAGAATGCGAATTGGACATCAAAAATGATAATTGGGGGTCCGGTCCAGATAAATAGAAAATTGGTCGGTTTGGATGAACAGAATGTGAAAGTTTGGAGTCAAAAAACCAGACCAACTTTCAACTCTGGCACAGAAACAGCATTCATTACTTAAAACTAAACAGAAATCGGAAATTTTAAATTATTATATTTAATGCTTCCGAACAAATCTCATTAAATAATGATGCAAAATGCATTTGCAACATTGGCGATTCGGTGGTTCGAACTATTATTATAATTTATTAAAGTCCTTTCAATTGGCCACGCGCGAATTCACGTTGTATTATGTTCGTTGTATATACCCTGAGCTTTATACAATTATTGAAGAAAAATCCGCTCTTCATAGTGGAAACTACCTCAGTGAAAAGCTAAACTTCTTAGCAGAAATAATACGGCTTAAGTATTTTCGAAGGTTTGCATTCATTTGTGAAAAATCTTGTTAATGGGATTTTTACAAAGAACACTTAAAATAAAAATAATTCCTTTGGCATTGATGGCTAAATGACACAAACTCAGGAAACAGGTAATTTCACAACGAGAAATATTCAAAATGTTTACGGTACATGTGAAATAACCACTTAAAATCCAACAATTAATCATTTATTTAGTTCATTAAATTTGGCAACGAATAAAACCTTAATTAAAGTAATAAATGCTACAACAAAGCGCAGTGTTCTACTTTTGTGAACGAAATGATGTCAGACAAATAAAAAATGTGGAAGCAATTTAAATTTTAAATTCGAGAACAGCTATGAAAACATTTCTGTACGTTCGCCATCTCTTCTGTTTCTATTACGATGGAGAACAATACACTCTTACTATATGACATATTGCTGCAACTGTTTCCAAAAATTTGAATTTCCAGAATTACTGGTTGAAATGAAATGCACTCACTTCTTTTTAGAATTTTTATCACTTTAAAGGGTGAACGATGCTTGGGGTGCAACTCAATGATTTTCAAAGTTCAACGGTAAACAATGAAGTTAGAATTGTCATAAACGAGGGAAGTCATTAAGCGAATGTTAAACAATGATCTTTAGCGCTAAATTAAATGCACTCTTGTAGTGTCTGTTCACGCGCGAGATAATTTCAAGAAAATTCCTCTCGGAGCATGTGCCGGGGCATGAGTTCATTGCGCACCATGCCAAAGAGCGGAACAAGCTCATCATGTAACATCCTCTTTATTCCTAACTATAGAAAAATTTAATATTGCAAAAAAGGATTGATTGCATCAATATTTGACAATAGAGAGAAAATCATTCTACTAAACAATAGTTCATGCAATTTTTTAGTGCTTGACCATGTAATGTACACAGAAATGGACTACAGTTGAAGCTTATCATTTTTACCTTTCGACCTCGAGAAGACATGAAGCGTCTTTTTTCCAATAAATCATGCGCTGGATATGCCTGGAATATCCAAGTGTTTTAATTGCAGATTTGATGCTGAATTGTAGGTATGGAAGCGTATATTATTGTTGGGCTACAAAGCTTATCCTCACTACGAATCTGCATGATAGCCAGCATTCCACAAACATGATCGATTCAATAGATATTCACATGATAGAGGTTGATGTTCATGTCAAAAGATCACAATTGTCATGTAGATTCACAAGAAATACCAAAGAAAAATTCTTGTATGCATCCAACACAGAGGTCAGATGTTAGAGTTTCTATTATAAAGTTTGGGATGCAAAATGTACCACACAAATTGTTGAAATATGTGAATTTATGACCTTCAAATCCATAAATTAAAAAATGATAATTCATATATAATATTAATCTGTTTTGACAAACTTAAATTTCAAAGTTTCGACTCAATCTCATAAACGTTCAAATGGCCTGGGGGTGCAGCAAACTTAATTTTTTTTCTAGACTAATGACTGAAATTCCATTTCATTTCATTGCTATGTGGCATTTGTAGTAGTAGTCTTTAATTGTTATAATTCAAAATAACTATGATTCGGATACTTTCAATCGAACAGTAATAAAACAGGAGTCATACTGAGCGGATACGAGAGCTGACGTCATCAGAAAGACATTGAAAATACTGTACTATATGTAATATTATTCAACATGAAAATTATGTGGTATTTCAAATAAATGTTATTAACTTTCTGCATGCATACTGTTGTATGTTTAAACAATGCGACAAATATTGTTTATAATAAAATACATTAAACATTTCGATGTGGAGTACTAGAAATACATATTGTATAAGACATCGGCAGATTAAAACGAACAGCCCTAAAATAAAATGCAACCACCTCTTATGATTTTAACCTGATCTGTGCACACTTTAAAAATCAGTGTGAACTTCTTAAAGCAACAACATGTATCCGCAGGTAAACTATTGTGATTGTGTGGAAAAAAACTTAATGAAACTGACTTCTTGTAATCAAATGAGAACAAAACAGAAAAGTTTAAACATTTTTTTCTAATCCTGGATCAAAACTTTGCTAAGATATCAAAAATCAAGGATGCTGACTGAACGCATATGCAAATGAACCTGTCTCAGCTCAGTCGTAGAATATCATTTCAATTGTAAAACTTATTATTTGATAATAAAAAAGAACAAAGCCTGTATGTAGAAGAGTGATCTGCTTCAACCTAGATGTCAAAGCTCATGATAACAATTCTCCAAACACAATGACGTCAATTTATATAGCTGATGCAACGACGGCAAATTAAACTAACGATTGGTTTCAACCATCCGAAGACGTACGCTGCAGCTGCAGTGCGCGCAAAATCCGATTCTTTTCATTTGTTTCTTATTTAAAATGCAAATTAGTTTAAGTCAACAATGTATACTTTTAAATGCTCGTAAAAATAACCATAAATTTGTTTCTCAAACAGTTTTCCATCTCTCATTGGTTACTAACTAAAACCATCATTGAAGAAACAACTTTCAAACCCCACTAAACCCACACACTAAACATCCAGCAGAAAGCGTTTGTGCATGAAAATCAATTGAAAATCACACTAAAAATAATTTATTGACAGAGTAAAATTGAAAAACTAAATAGAGAAAAACGTCACTTTGCGAATACTACAATAAATTTTGCATGAAACTAACAAAAAAAGTACTTCGAAAACCCCAACAAACAAGGTTGGTATGTTTTGAACACGACCTGTTTAAAAAATGTTTTAAACTTTTTTCAATGTTTTTTTTCAAATTTATACAGAAGTTTATAGAAAGAATGAAAAATAATTTTTGGCTTCGCCAATTGATTCTTTCATAACAGATTTTCTACATCAAAGACAGTGAAACTTGCGTTTAGTGTCCGCGTATGCAACGAAAAAATGCTGATAAGTTTTTCATAATTCAATGTTTGCTAACTATGTATTTTCAGTAAAACTTTAGTACTTTGAGGTGGGCCTGTCTAAGAGCAAAAAAAACATTGTTTTAAACATTTAAACCGTTTTTTTGTAAAAAAAACTTTTCTGCCAACCACGCTAACAAAGAACTTAATTGAAACAAAAATTAAGTCAAATGTGTTTGCAGAAATATTGCAACAGACTTTGCAGCAAATGTTCACGTACGCTTTAATAAATTTTTTTTGCAAAATAGCATGCAAAAGCTGTACACATCAGATTGGGACTTCGATATCGGTTTAATCATATATGGAAATGTGTCTATTCAAGTAATAATTGCAAACTTAAAAAGTAGGTAAATATGGTAATAGGCCATGACATGGTGTAAATGCAATTATATGTTGTAAAGTTAAAGAGAATTGGTTCGGAGTGGGGAAGGAATAAAAGAAATTGTAAAAGATTTTTGCAAAATTAATGAAAGCAGAATCGTGAATGAAAACAGTGTGAAAGAAATTTCAAGTTCACTCTTGACGTCTAGCGGCGAGAGTTGGTTTGAAAACGAAATCATGTCTATTTCGCAAACACACATTTTAGTCTAGCGGAGAATTAATTGAGCATGACCTCTAATGAAAAAATCGCATTGACTACTGATTTAAAATTATTTAAGACGAAATAATTTGAAAATATCCCACACCATTGTTGTTGGAAATTGAGCTTAATCGCACAGAATTATGGATTAATGTTAGGAATAAAGATAAATTTTCTTCAATTACTATTTAAATAGAAAAATAAACTTTTGAACAATTGATGACGTACCTTAATTTTGTATGTCCAAATTGGATAATTGTATAATGTTTCTAAGAACAATTTAGTGAATTGTGCAATGTTGATTCGGACAGCTTTTGGATTTTGAGCTTTCCAAATTAGTCCTGTGAATTGTTAAGTATTTTCTTTCAGATTTTATATTAAACTTTATTTACAAGAGTTCATGAAATTTTAAATTCTGTAAGACGATCAGTAGTGCAGCCAGAAAATGAGTGTAGAGAGATCCGCTTTAAATTCTAACATTTCAAATCGTTTTGAAACATAGTGCAGCTTGAAATCAAATTTGTCTATAAACTCATTAGAGAGTGGCATCGGGCACCACCCGATTGAACCAAACCCGATTTTAGTATTGGGTGTGAAATTGTCGAGTTCAGAGATGGAAGTGCAGAGGGCGGGCATTGGCAAGATTTTTCTAAAGTGGGTACCCATGGGGCAAAAATACTTTTTAGTTAAGAAAGATTTTAGAGATTGTATTTTTTACATCAAAGTTCCCTATTTAAAAAAATTGATTTACTTGGAAATTTAGTTGCATTTTGAAAAAATTAATTACTGTGCATTTCTTGGTGAAATTTGATTCTATTCAATGATATCAGCAAGATCATTTTGATTTGATTTGTACTCAATAGGCTTTGCAATTACATTGGAAGGAGTGCAATTGTTCCTGCATGAATGTATTACATAAAATATTAGTTTATAAAAAGCTTTATAGAGTTAAAATTAAATTTCATTTTGCTATTAATAATGTTATTAATATGCATCGGCATAACGTTTTTTATTAGATTTCATTTTGTAGTAATAGTAGAAATGACATTTAAAAAATGATTCTGTATCTTCTAGGAAGTAATGAAAATGGTCATAGAACAAATATGGGGCAATAAGCTATCGTAAGTAGTTTTGGAGCCGAATTTTTTAGTAGGCCAATTTGGGGCGGTAGAATATAAAACGTGGGCAGATGTCAACGCCTGAAAAAAGGCCAGGGCACAAATTCCGTGGGGCGGAGCAGCGCAGTTCACAAAAATTGCCCCTCGTCCATCTCGAGTTCGATCAGTTCAGAGACAAATCTTAGATTAATTGTTCAAAAACCAACTGATATTAAGAATTGATTTGAGAAAAATCCAAAACTAAGTAATAACAATGAATTGACCATTTAAATGACATTTAAACTGTTTAAATTCAATTAAACTATGAAATTATAATTAAACGATAGTTTAAACTAATTTGAATAAACTGCATTCAAACTATGAAATGCAAAAATTAGGCAAATTCAAATCAATTAATGAATTGCATTTTCGCTTATCGTCGCTTTTCGCTTGTTCAAGTCTCACTTGTCACAGCTTGCGCTCAATGCGCTTTCGCTTATAGCGCTTATGAAACTTGTGTATATTATCTTGACTTTCGCTTAAAACAAAATAGAAGAATATTTATATAAGACTGCATTGCGAAAAAAGTCAATAATAATACTGATGTATATTCAAAATATTGTCAAACAACTAATTGCATAAATTCCGAATTTGATTATGGGGGATCTACAGATGCATCGCCAATCAACCTTACCATGAGCATCCCCACCAATCAATCTTAGCTGCAATGTACTAGATTCGATTCAATTCTTAACTACTAATTAATTATTCAAACAAATTGCTTAAAACTAGCAATATACAACTAATAAAGGGAATTTTCCCTGTTGTTCATAACTAATTATTGTGCATTATCAAATGCATACGTCCTAATAATATTTGGTAAAAATTGTTTTCTCACTCCTTCTGATTGTTCATTAAGCGGCGCTTTTAACCGTCCCATATCGCCGCTTGCGCTTTATCATTTTTGCGACCATTACGCTTCCGCTTATCAATACATTGATTCACATATAGTTTAGAGATACCATCAATATATTTGCATTGTAGTGCTGTTTTGCTTCAAAGTGCTGGGTGCAAAAAATAGTTCTGAAATTTTACACTATTGAAACAAAAATGAGAATCTTTTTTCCGATTTCTTAATAGTTGGTTTTTTCAAAAACCTTTATGATTAAGTAAAGGAATATCGTAATTTTCATTATGAATTTACCGGAATCATGCAAAATCGGCATTTACAAACCCGGAAATCCGGTAAACTTTAACTTGTTTACCGCATTTTACCGGATAATATATGTGTGCAATATTATTGCTAAATTCTGAGATAAAACTTGATTTAAAAAACAATATTTTTTCTATGATAAGCAAGTTGTCATGCAACAAACTACCGTAGTGAACTTTTCTCTTTTAAAATTAGCGACTTTCTAAATGTTAATAAGCTCAGAATTACTGCATGTGTTCATTTAAAAACGACATGTACAATTTTGTGCATCTGCAAAATTCTCTAATTTTGTTGGCATTTTTAAAATTAAGTCATGATCTACTTTGAAGAGTGTTGTACGGGGCCAACAATAGTTTGTCAATAATTAAAGACATCCTTTTTAAAAATTAAATTAAAAAAATCATTTATTGTTACATGCATCTTGTTTCCAGAAAAGTGAAATACGTAATATTTTCCTTTAGGCCGTGGACATTTCAGCAAACATTCTTCGAAAAGATTCCGAAAACTAAACACCCTAATATTTCTTACAATTTATTATTCGCTTTTGATTCTCATTCTGAAATTCGCGATCGGGTATAGGTGCTAGATTTGACAAAAGGCGAGGCAAGGCGTTGATGTCATGGAATTTAGACCATTTATTATCTGAGCAATAGACGTGTGAAGAATCTGAATGTTTGTGAAAATCAGATTTTTTATTGAAAAAAGGAAATATTTGTACTGCAATCACCGAGATAACTTTTCTCACAAATTTTCACCATGACAGAGATGTGCGAAAATCCCACAATTTCCAAATTTCCTAATAGATTTGGCGGGAAATTTTAGGAGTATGTGACCAAAAAAGGCAAAAGCAGTTTGAGTTTAAGAAAAATAAAACAAATTTTGCAGTTTTCAAGTGCTTGTGGTACGCGCACTCTCATCCACAGACGCAAGTTATTTAAAAAACGTGAGAAATCAGAAGTAAAAAGTTTGAAGTTGCTGCCATTTTGAATTAGTAAATTTCCGCCTCACCATCTAAATTTTGTTGACAAATAGTCCGCTGAACTACGAATTCAAATGGAATTTATTAACTTTAATGCAGAAATGGTTGAATTGTGAAATTTGAAAGGAAACTGAGTTCATAAGAATTGCTAATAAAAATAAAACTCATTCTATAAACATTAATGTGATATATAAACATTACATGCAGTATCTAGTCGGTAAGATAACGCTGGTAATTGACTAATTATAGGCTACGTAGCATATTATTCACTATGATGGGGTATGTTACATACTTGTAAACGAGCCGAGCTTTTAACGATCACTGCATTGGATATACAACAAGCCCAAACGAGCCATTATTTAGTCAAGGAAATTTATAGTTCTGCTTTTAATTTGTTTATGCAGAATTTTCTTATTCAATATACCTTTTTTCTATAAACTTATTACAAAATGATTATTAAATAATAAAAAGAGCTTAAAATGTCTGGTATGTTACAATGCTTGGCAATCAAAATCATATTTCAAATTTAAAGATAATTCCAGCAATTAAAAATCTTTGTGAATTACTTATAACTAACATATCAAAATCTATATCGTTAAGAAAATGGGAGAGTTGTTATGAGTGTGGAAACGTTCTCAATTGTTGTTTAGCAATTTCCTAAATAAAGAGCGTTGGTCGTTAACTAAATTCTAGTCGCTAGAGTGACGCCTCATTCTGAACGATGTATTTTTTCTTTTCGCAGCAATTGACTGCAGAACAATCAACACCTCTTTATTCATTTCCGTTTAAAAATTAATACTTTTTTACATTAATGCATTAAATTAGCAAAAAGTTCGAGTTGAACGATCTTTGACTAAACACCCAAATTCGATGCATTGATCAATAAAGAGAGAACAGTTTTATCAAGCTGAATTACAGCGATTCATCACATTTTTAAGTTGCAAGAACAAAAACTTTTAAAGAAAACTTTAATTCACTGTATCCCTGCACAAAAATTAGCATATTGTGAATGTAACAACTAAGACCTGCAAAGAGTGGATTCGTGAAGCAAGTATTTGTGTATCACAAAGATGCAAAGAATTGGGCACAACTCATCTTAACAAATCGAAGTTGTCTACAGCAAGAGTGGACATAAAACTGAGTTTAAAACGTGGCAATTTGCAAATTGTTAAAACCATTTCTCATAGTAAATATTTTCAATTTCGATTTACTATTGCTCAAACCTTAACTTCAAAGGCCAGATTTTATAAAGTGAAGTTCTATAAATCATTATAAAACGCTTTTAAAACCAAATAAAATTGAAAATAAAAACCCCGCAAACTGTAGTGATCGTGAGAAAGTCAGACAATGTTAAAACGCGTTCGTTGGATATATGGGTCGAATCAACAGCTGTACAACTTTTCGTCGGAAAACAAATTTGATGAATTGCATTTAAAATAGAAAGATATCTTCTACCTACATAGTAATTGAAAGAGTTTAAGAGGGATGAGCGAAATCTTTTAAAGAAATAGAAAGCACGATGTCAAGTATATAAATAGAAATACCTGATTATATAAGCAAGCGTGAACAGAGCAGGTGATTCATGGGTGTTTAAGAGCAAACTGAATTGAGTTTATGACAACCGGCTAGAACGCCAGAGATAGCCCCATTTCACGAGACAACACTGCCGCCATCCACCGCTAGGCGTCACACAGAGAGCGAAATAACGAATGAATGGGAAATTGTCAATGGTGCGGGAAATAATAATAAAACCGAATGTAGGTCATCACTCCAACACAGTTAAATTAACTACAAATATTTGAAACAGAAAACATGGCATTGAGAGAGCTTGTTTTTGTACGTTAGCTTTATGAAATAAAAGCACACATTCCTGCAACACTAAATGCTTCTCTTCGAGATTATTGCGACAGATTTTACACCATTCTTTTAGCGCTATGGGATCCCCAGTGTGCATTTTAAGATAAAAACCTACCATTATCATCTCTTCAGAAAACACTCAAACATAGCTAAATGTAAACATGGTTCCAAGAACCATTGTCTGCTTCTGCTTTATACACACATTTTCACGCAGTAGTTTGTTGGAAGTTGTAGTGAAGACCATAAAAACTTATTAGTTTCCACAGTCTGACAAAATTCGTCTTAAAATGCGATAAAAATTTTCTTTAAGCCGGGATAGTTAAGGTCAAACCTGATCATTGATCAACGGGATAAATAGATTAAGCAACAGTGTACTTGGGTGTTTGCCTATAAATTTAATGCAAAATAAGAATGGTCGCTGCAAAAGTGAACTTGATTTTATATAACTCGTACTTGCACTTTGTACTATAGAATTTTGGGAAACGTGTACAAAGCGTAAGCTGAGCCGATTTCCCCATAATACAAAGCGGAAGTTAGCAGTTCGGTATTAAGAAATGTCTTTAGATTAAATTAATATTTTAAGAAATGTCCACTTACCTGGGGATAAGATTACGGTCTGGGCAAAACTTAGCTTAAGGTTAGGATTGTGCTTAAGGTTAGAGATATGGTTAGTTATTTTGGAGTTAGGGTTATGGTTTGGGTTAAGGTCATTATTATTACAATAATTATTATTATTATCATTATTATTATTATTATTATTATTATTATTATTATTATTATTATTGTTAATAAATTAGCATGGGGGAGGCGGGAATAACGCAAAAGTACCAAACTCATTTTAAAGCATTTTCAAATTCACATACTTTTTATTAAAAAAATTATTAAAGCTTCTATATAAAAAATTATTGATATTAATCTCTGTATTAAAGGAATCCGTAACCCGTGATTTATCTTTCGAAAATCACCAGATCTAGAAAAACTCTAACATACAGCTTTATAAATATTTAAATTTACACTACAATTACAGACCGTTTCCTATCATATCACTACGTTTACGTGATCAGTTCAGCTAACTATTACCATAGTTGTTTATGAATTGGCAATTTAATATTTCTTATATTTCACTCAGTAAAAGCGCAAACTGAAATCAAACTTCCAAATGGTTTTGAATAAAATGATAATGTATTTATGACTGACAAATCTTATCACATATAATTTGTAAACACTAATCCACCTGGTGAGTTACTCTTTCAACAAAATTGAAAAACATGTTAAGTTATTGATTTGATTCAAAATCAATTTACACGTTTCTATCCAACTTCTGCACACTGTTCTCGATGAAATTTATGAACAAGTGCTCAAATAGCAATAGTACTTACCGATGGGCATCTGTCGTCGTAACAAACTCACAAGTAAACATGTTTACGGAGAATAAAACCGTTTATTATTACGATCAAAAGCAAGTGTAAACATTTTCTGAGGCGAAGTGATTTTAACAGAAGCGCGCGAATATCTACATGGTCCTGCAAACAACCTGCACTGCTTTTGATTAAACAACACGCAAAAAGAATCCAAAAGGTATTTGATATCAAAAATAAAACTTGACGTTCAGGTTGGCGAAGAACATAACAGCATAGAGGTCCGTGTGCGCGTATACTTCTGGAAAATTTATATCTACGGCAGGGGTACCGTTTATGGTATGGCCATATATCGTAAGGCGAAATTTTTTAGCTATCCATAATGGCCATATTTTAACTTTCGTCCATAATTTATGGCCATTATGTAGCATATTGTGAATGATGGTGAACTATACGTAGAACACATGTGGTAATACGTAATATCAATTAAATAGAGTGATTTCTAATATTTAAAACATAAATAACAAATTGCAAGCTGCAATTAAAAAACTATTTCTTTGTAATATGAAATAGTAGTTATATCACAAGTCACAAGCAATTCGCTAGGTCGCAGAACAATTTTGAAACATGCAGAAACAAATTTTTGAAATAAACTAATAAACCAATTATTTTTTGTTTGTTTGCGAATACAACGTTCTTTAGAAACAAAGTAATAGTCAGTATTTATTTACAATCTGCTGAAACTACTTAATAAACTTTTGCAAAACTTAAAAAATTGTTATCTTATGCAAATGTTTTTTGGTTCCAAATATTTTTAAAATGAATGTTTATACCCATTCAATTACTATAAATGTAAGATATATCACATTAAATTTAACAATTTTATCAAAACTAATTATAAATTCTGTATATGTAACAATAAATTTATGGATTTCCACTATGGCCATATTTTTAAGTTTACCATAGATAATGGCCATAAATTTTTTTTCTACCATACCATTATGGCATCCATAATATGGTATATAATTATGTGGTATTATCCCATAAACGGCACCTCTGATCTACGGCTGCCAATAATTTCTGCTTTTTGCAAAAGAAAAGGTAAAAACAATTGACTTTGATAAAGAGAAGCGTAGAATACAGCAAAAATTTGGCTTAAATTAAAGAATGAATATATATTAACATTGGTATTGATAAACAACTCATTGACAGTCTGTAGTTTGCATAACGGTTGAAACTTAAAATTATGAACTCGATTCATGGCTAAACTGATTGTTACATACTGTTTGTGTGATAATAATTTGAAGAGAGTTATAGAAAAATAAAATTTGACAATTGACGTTGATAAAGAATAGATCAGCATAAACAATGTTCCTGAGATCTAACTACTGACGACTGGTTGAAAACACTCAGTGTTGCAATGAATAAATCAATTCTTCATTAAATTCGAGTTTTTCATAGAGGAGGAGAAATTGTTGGTCATGAACGCCTGGGCAGTCAATGCATAAAAAATTTACAGCAATTTAGAGTCAACGGACTTTAATATAATTCACTCACAATATGGTTTGGGATTATTAAATGTAAATCAATCACGGCTTGACAAGATGCTGTCGCCTACATAAATCAACTGGTTATATTCCAGGATCTTGCGGCTTTTAAATTTTCGGCATAATACGAACTTAACTAAAAGCTTGTACAACGAAGCCTAGTACCAAAATTAGTAGAAGTCTTTGCTGCGTGCATAGTATCTCAAGTTTGCACATAAAACATGAAGATTTTTAACACTCCATCGAGTAGAATATACCAATTTCTCGATAGACATTGATTTGCAAATAACACTCAAAAACAAAAGTTCGCTAAGAACGGAATAATTCTTTTAGGGTGGTTTTTATCTAAATATTGCATTGCATGCTTTCTTGGGGAGAACTCTAGTATGATATCATTTTTGAATAATTTGGAAATTATACCCAATCCCAATGTAACACAGAAAATATTCTTACGAATTTTTTTAAGGAGTGTATTTATTCTGACTAGTGCTTTGCAATATCATCACTGCTCACCAAATGAAGTGAGTGTGGCTTTGCATGGTTGAGAAATAGGGATATAATTTCAAAGCAACAACTGTGGCATCCACATTCAAACACTGCAATCACTTTTAAATATTCATGAAAAACATTTGCTGTCATAGTTGAAATTTAGTGAGATATTAGCCTTCGGAAATTTTTTTAAAGTGGACCTGTGTTGATCCAAAAATCATAGTGTAAAATAATTTTTAATTCAGTTCATTTACCTTAAAATCACAGTCAATGTTGTAGAAAAATTTGTCACCCCACAATTCTTAAAAAATTTCAATTTTTTTCTATACTTCTCTCGACACATCAGGCTAAATCTCTTTGTTTTGTATGGGTATGCAACGACTACATAGAGCAACACATTAGCTAACATCTGTAGCATTGCTACAGAATTGACCAGCACAACAAAATATTGATGACATTCCATTTCTCTTTATTGAAAAATCGCAGTTTCTGTTTGAATGAAGAAAGAGTGAGATCTATATTGGTCGACATGCTATTACCTAATCATACGGTGTTATGACAATAACATTAAACCGAATTTTAAAAAGTGCCAATATATTAACAATCAATTGATATCAGCAGCAGTACTGCTTGCAGCATTGATTATAACTTGATTAGTAGTTTAACGATAAATAAAAAAATTCATGGTAATCCTTGTTACATTGATTGGAGTGCAAAATACAGAAACCAATAGCGAAGTGAAACAGGGTGTTATAAAATTTAAGAATTTGGGATACTAACTGCTTCCTTGGCTACACCTAAGCTTGTTAAGCTATTGCAATTTAAAAGTGTGCAGTCAATATACTTGTGAATTTAAAATTGTAAGCAGCACCATTCTCTAGAATGTTTCTACATCTTACCGTTAAGGCTTTTGATAAAATTGTTTTGGGTTTAACTGCATAAAAAATAAATTTTCAAATAAAGTTTTTGCGTGTTTAATCACACATTTCAGTTACACACTTGACTCTAATACGCTCCTCGTTTGCATATATTCTATTAATAGACAGAGACCTATAAATCCAACGTCTGTCCTATATTTATAGCAACGTGGCGTCTGTGTTTCTTGTGTGAGTCGATAGATCACAATAAACTGTAAACTTACTATCAAGTGTAAATCCATCAAATGGTGTAATCGACATGCTTAAACCTTTCCTAGAATATCCTTCTCAACTCGAAATTTCAATAAACAACATATAATAGGTTAACATCAAATTCTACATTAATAGGCTGTTCGATTACAAAAAAGGAACTTCGGTTAATTATCAAGTGCATGAAACACATGAGGACAACTACAGTACAAAAGCCACGTAAAATTATATATATATATATATATATA
>CABFPE010000549.1:486073-498910 GCA_900660155.1 Hofstenia miamia | reverse complement strand
TTGCATTTCAATATAGTTTCGTTAGTAATTTCTTCAAATATCAATAAGATTTTACATGAAAAATTTATTATGCGATAAAATTTAAGCTCAAATAATTAGAATTGTATAAGTATATCATATTTACTAGTTAAAATTAAAAATTCAGCTTATTCATATTAATATAAGATATTATAAATGATTTAGGCATACTGAATTAGAACAAGTTAGATTATATATATATATATATATATATATATATATATAGCTTATGGGCTCCTACCCACCTGAGCTTAGCATAATAATCATGACTTTTTATATTTCAATAAAATCAGTCAACATTTTTTAACGTACTGTATATATATAAATGTATAGGTTACAAAAAATATAATTAAATACCAAACGAAAAAATTAGTACTGTTTGAAAGAGTTCTGATCACTTGGTTAATGTCTATATTTCAACCCAGCAGACCCCATTTAGACGTCATGGGCTCTGGGTAAATTATCCGTCTGTATACTCCTCTCAGTGGCTGTGTTCTGACTCATACTCCATTATTTTGTATAACATCCCACTCACAAATTGATAATTGATTTTGCTTATTGAAAAGATTTGAGGAGCTTCAATAAATACAATTTGAATCAATTATCAATAAATTAATAGTACAGTTCTATAATACAACTGGGTTTCTAAAGAGACTTGAATTACATCGATCAATTCAATAGTCTATAATGTCATTTGGCAATGATAAAATAAATATTTAAACATTAACCGTTACCGTTAAAGATAGAATGAACTCTAAAATTTATAAATCCACTTAAAGCTAAAAATAACAAATGATAAGAATAATCTCTACGATACAAACAGCGCCATCTATTAAAGCGATTAAAATATGGATTAGGATTAAGTGCACAGTATGCATACATGCTGATTTTGGTAATTTATTAAACCTATTACTAGAGTATTTTCTCAAGCAGAGCTTAGACGACCCGAGCCGAGCCGAGCTGAGCAGAGTATTGAATATACAACGAACCTTTTTTAAGCAAAGCAAATTTAGTGCTGCTTGTTAATTTGATTATGCAGATTTTTTTATTTTTTCATTCAATAAGCCTTATCTTATTTTATTAAATAATAGGAAGAACTATGTAAAAAATTCTGAGAGCGCAATATTTTTAAAAAATATCGAGCTGAAATGAGCCGAGGCAAGCTTAGAAAGTTAGGCCTTTCGTTGAGAAATGAAAGTTTAAAAGTTTCAGTGTTTGCTCACACTGGTTCATATCTTTGTTCCAACAATCGATAGAATGTATGAGGCACAAACATCAATAAATTTTACCAAAAAATCGAGAAAACTTTGAATCTACAAACAATCAAATGAAGATCGAGTGGTCGAGTACTTACTTTGTTTCCCGCTGTTTCCGATTGACGTAACGACGCTTGTTAGTGACTTCTTCCCCTTCCGTTGAGCTGATATTCTCAAGTGATGATTCGCTGGACTGTGTCGGGGACATCGCAGCCGATTGATCTAAAAAGTACGATTTAACAAAGCCTCGTTCGGTGAAACCGACACAACATTTTGCATCACATGTTGTGGCAATCGATTGCTCCTTGCATACATTTAAAATGGATTGAGGTAAGAATTTTGTCACTCTTGTTAAAATCAATTGACTATTAAAGAATTATCTAAGTTTACAGAGAAAAGTGAATAAGACGAGAAAACATTCTCCCACTCAGACATTTCAATTTGATTATTTCGAAAGCACATACGTCAAAAAATTTTACTGCAAGATGCAAAATATGTCGCAATTCAACACCTGCGTTTAATAATTTTACAGCAAGAATGGGGAATCTCGTAAACATATTTATCTAAAAAATCTTCATAACCATAGTTGGCCGTTAGAATGCAAAATTCAAATTTTGATTTTTAGAAAAATAAAATTTTTTATTGATAAAAAAATTACCGTTAGATCGATTTGTGGCCTCTTAAATAATCGAGTAAAACAGTGAAACAAATTGCTGTTTGGATAATCTGTAGATTAATTTACAGCTACTGTAGATGAGTTGTCGTTTAAATTTCATGCTATTGGACATGTTTAAATAGATTTTTGACTCGTCCATTCTTGTGTACTCTAATTGGCTACGCTTAGCCAATCTAAATTGGTAATCTTTGATAAAACTAGAACAGACAATTCGAGTCATTCTATCTTACGTAATTACGCACCAATATTTTAGTGTAATTTTTTAGGAAAACTGGTAAATCTAAGAATGTTTGGTCTTAAAAATATTTCAAGGGCAATACTAGGGTTGCCGTGGATCGAATATTTTCCGATCCCTATCAATTTCTAAAAAATTTATGGATCGATCCATCAATGATCAATATTCACCAGGATAATTCCCGGGAAGAAAACTGTAAAACTCACGAGCATTTCTTGAGTTTTTCTGAACACTTTAAAAGATAGAAAGAAAAAAATCTCAATGCGCGTAATGTTTTAATCAAAGATCAATATATTTGATTGGTAGAGGTAGACACGTATAATATTGCCACAGATCTGTACAAAACAATGATTATGAGTATATTTTCATTGCTCCTTTAACCGAATTTACTTAAAATTTCACAATAAGAATGAACCAATTTATCTGTTAGCCCCAATTTGTGATCCACAATGATCCATGGATATCTATAAAATAAATTTTGTTATCTACATCCATGAGATATTCATGGATCGGGTCGATCCAATACTAGACCCAGATCCCTGGGCAATAGACAATTTGATTTTCAAATACACAACAAAATTTTATTAAAAACTCATTTTCAAATTAATGTGTTAACATGGTTTACCCCATCTCGGCCGGGATGGTTTTCTTTTTCAGCACCGTCATGAGAAACATTGTTATATCTCGAAATTGAAAGTGAGTTTAAAAGTGGTGTTAATTTTATCATTTTTTGAGAAATGTTCATTTTATTTCATAAAACCAATATTTTATTAATTTCATCCTGCAATCGATAATTTGTTCCGCAAATGCCTGTTCATATATCACATATTAATTCGGTACACAATTTATATTTTGTACATAGCTATATGTTAGCTATGACTGCTAAATTTCAGCGCCATTCTGTTATGGAACCATTAATTTTTAAACTTTATGGTACCAGGGTCACTCTCCAGACGCCAGAGCCTATAATTACGTCACAGCACCAGAATATTGATTTTTTGAACTTACTGTTAAGCCAAATGTAAGCTATAGCCTTGCAAAGTTTCGCTGCTTGATGATGACTAGGATTGAGTTCATGAGGGAGGGGTACACTCTTGGAGCATCCATGGTTTTAAAAGTGAAAAATTCCAGAACGAGATAGGGTTAAAACAGAATGTAAAAAAATACAATGTAAACATTAAGAAAAACACATTTTTATGTTAACAAATAAATCAAGAAATATTTGGCGAAGTGAAATACAGGGTGTTCGTAAAGTCTGGACACAGGAAAATTAACTATTTTTCAATGTAGCCTTTAAAATTATTCATATTTTTTGCATCCATGCTTCAAGAAAGATTTAAACTTATAGTTATCAGTGGCTATGAAGGCTTAATTTAAAAATTTTAATGTACTTTATCCGAAAAGAAGTTCACTTATTTAGATAGTGGCAAAATTATGAAATTTTGTGTCCAGACTTTATGGACACCCTGTATTTTAATTGCAGTGCCAAGTATTATAATAAATGCTGTAATATTAGATGACAAAAGATGGAAATGGACCTTTAACTGGGAACATGTCGACGACGGAATCGGGCGATGCGGTGTAGTTCTCCGGCGAGTCCTCTTCATTGGAGGTGATAATCTCCTTTTTAAGCAGCGATTTCATCTTCTCATCTTTGATAACATCGAATGGCGAATGGCCTAAACAATATTTGCACAAGTGACAACACTATACGCTATTTAGCAAGAGATGATTATCTATTTAATTGCTGCGCCCATGCATAAACATTTGACTTACTCTCAACGCTTCAGTTGAATGCCGGGAATTTAGAATCAATCAGAAAATAACTCTTCGAAAACTATCACAGTCGTATTCGCTTTACACTCTCAATCAATGCATAAAACACCATTCAGAATTGAACAATATTCAACGACAACAAAACAAATCAGTGCTTTCAATACACTAAATAAATACAAACGCTAGGTGGCGTTCGCGCTAAGTGTTCATTTACGTAATATAATAAACGTTGTCACTGTAAATATGCTGATTATATCACAGTTATTGATTTATGACATTGTATGCATCATCACAGACATGTTCTAATTTCGAGGACGTGACAAGGACATTCGTACAAGAGGCTGATAATAATATTACCCTAGGTGTGGTTTTGTTTAATTAAAACTTATAGCGTCTGACAATTATATTTAGTAATTTGCTGTTTCTAGAGGCTAAACTTATTTTGATATCCACTCGACTATAATCCAATTATTCGCGTCAGCCGAAAATTAAATATTGTGTTTTGATTAAATCGATTTTGGAGACCTTACATTTCTGTCTAATGTGTTCCAATATTATTTTTAAGAACGGATTTATTGGATAAAATAAATCTAATACAGGGGAATTCTAATAACTGCCAATTTCCATACTGAAAATCTAAATTTTGAATGATATTCAAAATAAATCAGAAGTAGCTTGAAGTTTTCAGCAGTCTTTCAATTATGCAACTAAAAATTTGATAAGAAAAAATAGAAATGAAGGTTTTGTGTTATGTTTTTTTTTAAAAATATTGATGCCGATTACAATGATCATGGTGTTTTGCGAGAAGAGGATTCGTGAACCAAGGCATCTGTTATAAGATTTCAGCACCCAGCAAAAGGCTGTTTACAAATCAGTAGGGCAACCACAAATTTCACCCTAACATCATGTTTATAGTGCTATCGAATTGACCTTAAAATCCTCAACATTGACCTTAAAATCCTGACAATACAGCCTAATTGTATATGAGTATCATCAAGGACAGTAAATATTAACAATTAGTATGAACTTGGTATTATGCATTGCGCCCATATATCCTGCAAAATTAATGTTAAAGTATTGATAAACAAATTTATATTCGCATTGATACATTGCAATTACACAAAGGCAATTATAGAAACGTTTTAGGGAAATTCGCTGAGAATAGCACAGGAAAGTAGTATTCAAAAGGTTTTAGCATTCTTTGTTATTTAACATTTTCTTTTAAACCCTCCACGACCCCCTTAATTCTCCCATAGCACTAATTTGGTCTTCAAGATGTCAGTATATCTACAGGATCGTTTACAGCCAAGGGTGGATATCAAGTCGTTTACTTCCTAACAGCATCAACAATAGTGGCGTGGTGCTATAATTATTTCTGTCAACGAATACATTGGCAAACAAGAACTAATTTCTGCTAAACGTATTGACATTTAACGGGTATTTTAGTGTTATAATCGAGATTGACACTTAAAATAGCAGAAATTGCAACTATATAATTTACATGATAAAATTGAACCGAATACAGAAATAGCAGTCGTGGTCGCCAATCAGATCAGGATAATGATGCAGGTTGGAAATTTTGTGAACAGGTGTTTTAATGGAAATCACGGAAGTGTATATTCAGGGTTGGCAAAAAAATTTAATTTTTTATAACAAAACGTCTAAAACGTTTAAACAATGTTTTTTTGTACTTAGACAGGACTACCTCAGAGTACTAAAATTTTACTGAAAATACATATAGTAGTAAACATTGAATTATGATAAACTTATCAACATTTATTTTTGGTTGCATCTTCCGGCTTTTGCGGAAAAAATGGGTTATGAAAGTACGAATGGATGAAACTCAAAAATTATTTTCCAAACTTTCCAAAAAGTTCTATATGAATTTGAAAAAAAAACATTTAAAAAAACATTTGTTTTAAAGTCTTTAAAACATGTTTTAAACAGGTCGTGTTTAAAAACATGCCAAGCCTGCGTATATTGCTTCTCAATTTTGCACGAAAGGGTCGTGTCGGGTCAAGTTAAAATCAGCAAATTTTGTCAAGTCAAGCAGTAATCATCGATGACATCAACCGTGTTATTCAAAGCGCGATAAATGTGCACTTGATAGTTAAAAATATTTGAATGTCTAAGTTTGTCGATACCTTATAGAGTATACTTTGCTCAAAGCAAAAACGTAGTAAACATTGAATGGAGATTAGGGCTGGCGGTGAATTAGTTAAAATAACGAATAGTCAGTTTAGCAGACTATTGTCGAAAATGGAATTTAACGCGATGTGCCGTTCGTCTGACATTAGCGTGTTGCATTTCAATAATTCCTTCTAAAAACTCCTGCTTTGTAAATATATTTCATTCAATTTCCATTGCAATTTGCTAAACACATGGAAAGCTTTTCAAAAACTACACTACAATACCAATTAACCAAAACCTCCAAGAACTCAAAATAAAACACGAAGAAATTTTCAAAACAAAATATTCCAAAATTTGGTACATTGATAGTTAATAAAATTTGTAAATTTAAGGATTAGTGCGAATTTCACTCAACAACTTAGAAAAAGTTGTAAAATACAAGAAAAAATACTTTTGTGATTGTCATCACATTTTAACGAAGTTTATGCGTGTTTTGTACAACAATCTGAAAATAATACGAAATAACGATAAAATCAGCAAATTTTACTTCGATCATCAGAATCGAAAACCCTAACAACCCCTGAAAATGGAAAAGTGGAGGCGACGTTACCAGGGAAAAATCACGACCTCAGTCATTGGGTCAGGCAGATCAGTTTGAATAGATCCTTATACTTTAATCCATTTCTAAAAAGTATATTCTTGGAAAGTTTTAGGCACATTCGTGTTGGATGGAAATTATGAAAACAACTACAAAAAATCTATGTCGGGATATTTGATAAGTTAACTCTAATGAATCCCATCATTTCCAACTTTTAGAATCGATATTTAATTTAATTCAAAAAAAACCAGAATTTTTCGGTATGATGACGTCATCAAAATGATGATTACGTCACACTTCAGAATGAGCCAAACTAATAGGGCTGATATGAAAACATTCCGGCCTGAAGAGCGCCCAACAAAGTCCAAGTCAAAAAAGGTTACGGTTAATAATTTAACTTCACAGTACCCATTTTTCAATTACTACTACTGGAAAAATCAGTATTTTAATTATGTGTTCATGTGAAAATGTAAAAACGTTTTGAGCATGATATTAACTTCTAAATATGAAAATAAAAATAAGATTTTTTATGATTGTTTTGCCACGCATCACAATTGGTTTAAAACATATTTGACATAAAGAGCAAACAAAATTGTCCCAATAACATCACGCATCACCAGACATGATTATTATCAATTTCCAGCTGCTTTCGACGTAACCGTGTTATTACAAAAGCCTTACTTTTGCTGAAATTAACATAAAAAACAATTAAGTCAAGCAATGCGTCACAAGTTAAAATTCTTATTTAAAATATTTGGATTTCGTCATTCTTCTTCATTTTTTAAGAAGAAATTTTTTAAATTTAAGAAGAACAATTTTTACAGTCAAACAAATGCGAATCACAACTATATGTAATAACTTGCATGTGTTTGTTTAAAACTACAAATGTTCATCGGTTAATGAATATTTTAAAATATAATACGCTACATGTTATCCATTTAACATATCTTATATTTTGCAGCCACTCGCGCATGCAAATTAGAGAATCTCAATAAGGGATTTTATTGCGTAAAGAAGTAACGCAACTTTTGATGCAATTTCTGGCAATACTCCGTTTTAAGAAGTATTTGTCTAAATGCAATATTTACGCAATTCCTAGAACTTTGAAGCAATTTCATGTGCTATAAAAAAGCAATACGCAAGAGGCTGAGCTATTAGACATTGGCCAATCACAAGCCACTAGAAGTTATTTTGGAGCCTCGCAAGAAAAAACTCGATGATGTACTGAAGAAAAACCCAGATCTCTATAAACTTTTGGAATTTTCGGAAATTATTTGTAGAAATCATGGCTCGGAGGGTACTGTAAATCTCTACTTAAAGTGACTTACAAGTTTCAGTCGAATGTTTATTCTTCAAAAAGAATGACAATAACCATGCAACACATGAACCAATTTATTTGTTGTATACGGATATAACTTAATTGAAATGAGAATGAATCGTTTTGTTTGAGTTTACTGGATTTTTAACACAATTTTAACTCATCTTGGCGCAATTTTTGCGATATTTTTACGCAATTAAATCCAATCTCGGGTGTTTCTTATATTAAACAATCAATTTCAAATTTGCATAAATGAATTTCAGATTTAGTATTATAAAATCTATGTGCTTGTTAATCTCATTATTTTTTCATTCAACATAATATACCTTACTCATAGTCTTACTTTAAAATGTTTTTAAATAATATACGAACAGCTATGTAAAAACTTCCGAGAGTCCAATATTTTTAAAGAAATTATCACGTAAAAACGAGCTTCATTGAAAGGTTATAAGTAGCGAACCGAGCCGAATATACTCAAAATTAAAACGAGCCGAGCTTTAAAATTTGGGCTCGTTGACAAGTCTGGTTTTATTACTGGTTTTTCTTCACTTTTGAGCAAGACTCTACTGTGCGCATGTCTCTGCTTCTGACAGACGTTTTGTATATTCTTTCATTCAATAAAAATATGCGCAATGGAGAGAAATAAATTGTTGTTGAAATGAACTGAGCACGAGAGTAAACGTGTCTGTGTACGATTGCATTCCGTTGAATAATTCCCTCCGCACAAACGCCAACGATGCGATAGTAGAACAAACAGTGGAACATTAATTACAATAGAGAATTGAAACAAAGTAATATTTCAGGAGTTCAAACCAAACTACCAAAACAATCATACAATTCAAAACTTCAAATCAAAGTTAAACACCGTCAGTAAACATTGATGTCACATTTTAATAAATACTAAAAATAAAAATCAAAAAACAACCGCACCAAACTAAGTCATTCATTGGCGTGTAAAAGGAACAACAAAATATTCACTTCAAAAAAAATTTTTTGTTTCTGAGTTTTAAGGCAAATAGAATTCACTATGAAAAGTAGCTTGTACGAAAATCAATGGAATAAGACACTGAAGCAATACTTAAACATTCAAGCATATTCGAAAATTATTCTAAAAATTACACCAATATTCAAGAAAATTTGCACTAACAACCTTTCAATGGGTATTGATAAGCCCCTGCACACAGAGATGCTTAAAAATTAATTTAAATTAATTTTCAAATTTCGAATCGTAAAAATCAATTAATTTTAAAAGGTACTTTGAAAAATCAATTAGTTTTAATTGCTATCAGGTAAAATCAATTAATTGCAATTAATTTAAATTAATTGATACATTGCCTAATTCTCAATACACTCAGAAGTTTTTCATCCCCAAGACGGTTGTTAACCTTTCGAACCTAATGGGACATATATGTCCCAAGAACATTTTCCAAATAGTAAAATCAATTTTAAACGTTCATAATACTGCTGGGACATATTTGTCCCATGGTCGAAAAACACATGTACCTATTATAAAATTTTCAATTTTGCTTATGGTAGTTAAGGAGTGTCATAATAAGTGGGAGATATCGAAAAAATGATTGAAAATTAATTGTGCAAAAGTCGGATCGAAAGGGTTAATCTTCAAAAACTTTTGCATTTGTAGGTTGATGGGAGCATGCGGTACGCAGGTTGCACAATGAGAAATTGCGATGCTGAAAAAGGTTCCAACACGTTTGATGTTGGTCGAATAAATCTACCATTCCTCCAAGTTCTCTTTTTTGAGCAAATCGGTTGCATAATTCATGGTAGTAGCAATTTCTCAAAAGTGCAATATAATTAATTTCCGTAACATATGGTGTATTTGCCTTCAGTGAATTAAAAAGATGCAGAGATTTTGGAAATGGTAACACAACGCAAAACGTTGATTGGCTGTTACACTGTTGCACATAATCAATGAAGTTTTTCCCTACAAAATTATAACTTTATGAAAACAATGCAAAATGAATGTGCTGGCAGTCAACGACAGTTGGTAAACTTTTGTTTCATATGCATTCAATTGATATCATAGATTTCTAAAACAAGAATTATTTTAAATTAATTGCAAAGTAAAAAATCAATTAATTGAATTTTGGATTCCCGAAATCAATTAATTTCAATTTTGAATTCTTAAAATCAATTAATTTAAATGAATTTTCGATCAATGAATTTTTAGGCATCTCTGCCTGCACTATCCTAAAAAACAAGATAAACACGAAGTGATAAGTGTTCAGTGTTAGCACAGAGAATAATCCGGTTCAAACAAAAACTCTTTTTTTTCTATTGTTAATCTGCTTTTGTCCTGATTGATTAGTAACAACTTTATAAATTGAATTTTTGAAAAATATTACTTTTGTATGTTTTTCTTAAGTGCTCCAAAACTTTCACAATGCGGCCATTTTTACCACTAGTTACTTTCGAATTGGAATTGCAATCAAAGCGGAAATTATAAACGTTCATATTCACATCTCCAAATACCAATTCACTAATCATTTACGACTATGAAATTGTCATTATTTGATTTAAAATACACCAAGTGAAATTGCATTCATGAACTAGTTATATCAGAGTCTTCTTTCTTAAAGCCAAGACATTCACATTTTTTGAAGAATGCAATTGAGATGTACTTTACTATAAGAAAAAAAACATACCAGCAGAGTTGGTTTGCAAAGGGTTAGCGCCATGTCGCAGAAGCAACTCAGCAAGTTCATAATGACCATTAGATGCAGCATCGTGGAGTGGAGTTTCATCATCCATTCCTTTGATATTTACATCGGCACCTGCCTCCAATAATGCACGCGCTACTTCCAAATTTCCTTTATTACATGCTTCATGCAGAGGTGACCAACCTAATTTACATAAACTCACAAAAAGTTTCCTAATATTATTCATTGTTGAAGTAACATATTTCAATCTAGAGAAGTTGATGACAATTCAACAAGCATTAAATTGTTGATATTACTATGAGGTAGGGTTCTTGGGGACCATTCCGATCCATACGATGTATTGATCTCAGTTGAATGATGGGACCATGGTCCTGGGATTAAATATTTCAGTGCGACTAACATGAAAATGGGAACACGGATTTCGAACTAAATCACATAATTTAGGCCTTTTTGCGAAATATAAAAAATATTCCGCGGGACCACACGGGACTAGAAAATTAAATGGGAGTCCAATGGGAATAAATGGGACTACAACAAAAGACAAGAGTGAGATATATTATTATAAAACCGTTTAAATAATTAAATTTACAACTTCACAAATACCTTTTGGCAATACATTATTAAATATCCATCAAGCGATCCATCATACAAAAAAAGAATATCTGCTACATATTCGAATTTATATTTAAGTAGTATGCAACATTGCGTTTGTTACCGATCAGGAATGGATAGTTTTTGCCGCCATTGTTATTAACCGTCCGAGCACCCCTTAATTTCATTGCACAAAAACCTGTTGTGAGTCCATGAGACCCTAACTACAATTATCATGTTGAGACTTTTACTTTGCCAAATTCTAAAAATTCACAATAATAATTTTATAAAACTACCCCCTACATATTTTCCATTCGAGTGACCCAATCCGTAAACAATTTTGCAAGTGCTTTTTAGATCTAGGTATGCATTTTTGAAAGTTTAGGTTCACTTGCCACCAGCTGAATAATAGCCCAAAATGATATTTTCTAATGATCAAATCAATATACCCTACAAACATATACACACTGACTGCCAAGCCATAATAATAAAAGCCAATGGAGAGGACACGGGTAGATTCAAAACCATCCGACATTCTACCACCAACAGCAATTGTCTACAACATTTTGGGCGTACCTCCATTATTCATAATAATCAAATATGTGAACGCAATCAGATATAGCCTATACCCCGTTAATTTTTATATATCAAAATCCATGGATTGTACAAAAACAATCAGTTTCATGGGTTGAGGCATATCTGCATGAAACCATAATAAGTACTAAATTCTACTAAAATTCAAAATTTTCTAAAATCAATTTATAATGACATAGTTAAAATACTGCATAAGCGCAGGAGCAAAATCCTCCTCTAAGCCATCAATATTAAAAAAATTAGGGGTCCTAAAGACCTCAAAGCAACTTCGACGAAATTAACATCTCTGTCAAGGGGAGGGGATACAAAATGCTTCACAACATACCCTAACAGTTAAACAGGTTATAATTAATAATCATAAACAGCAAGTGATTTAAAAAAAACAAACTAATTGATAACCTAGATGTTCATAAATAATAATAGAATTCGTTTCTACTTAGCCTTAATCATATAAATTAAGAAAATGAATATCAACATTGATAGGCAATACATAAACAATTTATTACTGTTCTTAATACATCACTTTGTATCCTTAGTCGTACACCACCGCAGAGTTAACAAGATGATTTCATAATTGGATGTTATTTTGCTTTCCTTAATGCCTCGTAAACTAACACAAAAGACAAAGTGCTGGTTAATAGACCGGAGACTTCTAAGGGGTGCTGGTTATGTAATATCCAAATATGGAAACACAAAATTTGTTTGCAATTCATAATGGGCATACCTTAAATTTTGGTCATAAGTTTACATGCTTTATGGCAATTGTGTAAAACATGGTGAAATGCATGGAGCCTAAATTTAGAAATTTCAATTTAATGAAATAATTCTTAAGTATTTAGCTAAATAAAATAACACCAAACATAGCACTTTACAAATCAATGCGGCTAAACAAAAACATTATTTTTATTGTAATCTATTCAATTGCACCAGTGACTCGTTTAGGATGCAGGGGGGGGGGGCGAGG
>CABFPE010000549.1:409003-448088 GCA_900660155.1 Hofstenia miamia | reverse complement strand
AATAAATGACTTTACATGTACTGTTATTAAATGTAAGTGTAGGAAACTGCAATATATTAGATAAATGTTAAAGCCAGTAATTTTATGGTAATGGCTGCTTTAATATTAACTTAATGCAGTTAGTGTCAATGCCCAGTTGCTTTACTTATTCAATCCAACAAACACTTTACAAAATTGAGTTTAAGTCAGTTGTATCTTGACTTGAGTACATGCACTGAGCTAATGTAAGGTACACATAATTAGTTCTCATTGAGCTGAGATGGTGCAGAGAACTTGGTCAGTTGCTAATGAAGGAGAGGAACTGTTGTGTGGAGATCGGCTTCAGGCAGTAGCCCACAGATGATTGATGAGAAAACACTGCACGGCTTCGTCACCTAAACAATGATGATTAGTACTCAGTTAACATAACTAGTTATATAAAGAGGAAAAGTCTAGCAGTCTATTAAATCAGTAAATCCTCACCCGCCATTTATCAAGTGATAATTACTAACAATGATACACTGTGCAAAAAAAGGCCAGGTGCAGGATGTTACACTAACTTCCTTATCTATGATGTTAACAAATTACTCAGAAACCAGTGTTGACAGATATGTAGATCAATTGATACAAGATATGCAGCAAGTTCACCTGACGATTTGTCATAACACAAATCAATCAAGAATACATCGAACATTTAACAAAACATTTAAGAAAAAATTATATTGTGAGCCTCATAAACAAGGTGACAAAGTTTTTGCATATTTGCCTCACGTCACCACAGATCACAACCAAGAATGGAAATTAGCCAATAATTGGCAAGGACCCTTCACTGTGGAGATAGTCCTCAATCATAACACATACACACTTACTAATGGAAAAATGGTAAACTTCCAGAGGCTAAAAAGAGCCCTAAAGGATATTGAGCATGTAATTATTGATGACAATAATGAATTTATATTAGTTGACAATTTTAACAATATGTTTAAAACTTATGATAACTTAACTGATTTTGCTGAAGACGATTTTAGTGATACTGAATTTGAATTTGAGAGTGAGATTAATCCTAAAATGAGAGGCAATGTATATTGCATTCAAGGCGTGCAAGGGAAAATAAACCTTATGATCCCAAAATTTGGGACCTTAACCTTATAAATCTGCTTAGGAATGATACTGATAGGGAAGAAAAAATGAGAGTCACCAGCTCCTCCAACCTGTCAAAGAGTGAGAAGGAAAATGGAGGGTAGCAGAGATAATACCAGAACCTTGTCTAGGCATGGGAGAAACATATCTCTGCTTGCCAAGGCATGTGAAAACAAGAGAGGATGACTTGATGGTGTTGAGGAGATACCTATTCTGTGCAAGCAACATGTAGCTCCACAATTAGGTGAGGAGACAGCAAATACCACCCCATCCTCATCTCATCACTATGTGGGGAGACATGTATCTCAACATGTGTGAACAGAGCTGGCACACAAACACAATCAAACTTTTAAAACTCAAATTAGTCATACCCCCTTTAGTGTTGTACAACCTGTAAATACCCCCAACAAATGATTTGATAGCCCCCTCAACCTTGATTAGTACTTCAACAGCTGCCTCAACAGTCTGCTCTAAGAAGACAGAAGAGAGAAGAAAAAAAATGTCTAAAGTTGGAGAAGATACTCTTCACCCATATTTTATTGCAACATGCCAAGCTGTTCACCATATTTGCGATAATATTTCTGAAGAACCTCAAAACAAGTTATGGTGAACCTACAATACACAGAATCTAGACTGTTCCATTGATGTAATACCTTTTGTAATTGATGCTGAATGATGACCAAAGATTAATACTATAATCTGTTATGACTCAAAAATGCTTGAAGGAATCAGTTGTCTGTATTGGCAAAGTACCATACACACATGTTTTGACAAAGACTTTACAATTCACAATCTTTGTCAGTTTCTGAACAACAGTAGTACAATCAGTAGCTTTGAATGTGTTAATATAGATTTTCCTAACCTATTAGTTATCTATTTTTTCAAAGTTAATGAAGTACAAGATGAACAAATAATGGAACAAATAGAAATCGCCTATTGGATTGAGAAAGTTGAAAAAATAAGACTTGTGATGGTTCTCAGGGATGAATATGAAGATTTCATTCCTGAGGAAATAGTGAATTTGCATTTTTGAATGGAAAACTTAATCTTTTTATACTGTTCAAGCTATCTTTCAATATTGATGTATCACACCAACATCATATCTGTAACAAAATTATTATTCACAGATCTTATGTTATGCAAGAAAATCCCATCACACCACATGGCAGTAGATCAGAAGTTGATCATTGATACTATACTTCAAGCACAAACACTGGAATTGACAAATGTAAACACCCTCTCATAACATACTGTAACAGATATGAAAGTCAGTTTTGCTTTTGCTCAAAGCACAGAAACATTAAAAGAAGACCAAGCTATCTGGACAGAGATAAAAGCCAACAAAAACCCCAAGTGTGATTAGCCCAAACTAAATATAAAGAGTCTGGATTCACAATACCACTGATCAGTTGAATGATTATTAAGGGAAGTGAAATTCTCCTATGACACTCAAGACAGAAAAAAAATTAAACTATAGTTATTTGCAGAACAGAATGTCCCTTATATATATATGCAAGAGGAGTGATCTGGATTATTGCCATCTACCTAACCCACAGATAACACTCCTGATGGACATAGAGAAATGAATGAATATTGCCAAAACAGCATTGCACGAAATAGCTGTCTGTCCACTGACCTGGAAGATGAAAAACTGGCTGTTATACAAGTGCACACCACCATCCTCACCTGGAAAAACAATGAAAGCCATGGATAAATACAAAAAATATTATGCCTGACTGGTGGGGGTGAATAGTACAACTGGAAAGATGTCAATCATTCTGATTAGCAATAGATTAGGGATTTGTCCATTGGACATCAATATTTTCTCAGACACAATGAAGAAGTATATTTGGGGCACAACAGCAGAGACTAAATTTGCAATATTCCATTCTGATAATGCCCCCTCTAAGCACCAAAAGATTAATCAAAAGAAAATTGGGATCCACACAAACATTCTTGGAAATTTGTGTAGTATTAGCCAGGAATGAAATTTTCTTTGGGCTGCTTCAAATTTCTTACTGGAATTTGGGTATGGGAAGTTTGCAGAATCAGCAAGACATGTTAGAGAGAAGGAAAAATCGTACCAATCACAATGTTCAAACAAATAATGAGGACACCTGAACAGTTTTATCAAGAAGAAGAATTACTTGCCACTTCATCAGTTCAATAGTCACCTCAAATTTGGGAACTCTTCAAAAAACTCAATTTAGAGAAGCTTAGTGGACCAGTACCTTTGCCTATTCCTACTCCACAGTGGTCTATCACAGAAAATGAAAGAATATTGATGATGGAGCATGATGAGTGGGATTTTGTTGAGGACCTCACCATTCAGGGTGTTCACTAAAGAGGAGTTAGTCATTCTACTGTCCCCAGGGCAACAAGTAGTTCTGGATGTAGAATGCACTACTGCCAGAGTCAAGATATCTGGGAAACAGATGAAAGAGTTGTGGCCTCATGGTTTATGAAGTAAGTTCTGAGAGACATTAAAGACTGCACAGATAAACTATCCTGTGACAATTGGAACAGCTAGTCTCATGAAAAAATCTGGGTTCAATGAGTTAGAGAACAACATATGGAAGGAAAACTTATTATGCATCCCTCCTCCATGCATAGAAACCCCACTGATTCAACCTAAATGGTGAGTAAAGAAAAACAAAAAGAAAATCACCATGCATCTTTCTGATAAATTGAATTTTGTCAGCAATCTTACAGAAGCAAATAAGTTAAGTAGAACTGATGAGTATCAATCTGTATGTGACAAGTTGCTGGCAGGCAATAACAAGAAGAGAGTCTTTATAGACGGAAAGCTGACAATTTGGGATGTTTTTAATAAAGGGACTGCTATCCATGAGCAGTTACAGAAGATACCAAACACTATAATTAACACAGACCCTTGTGTTCTAATATTGTTTCAAGCATCTGGAGATCTTATGTGGACCAATAACATGGAGAACATAACAAGATAGTACAATGTCACTAAAAGGATTGAAATAATCACTATGCTCTACACCAAGGTATCAGATCCTGATAAAATGACCCTGAACCATGTGCAAGAATTTTGCTCACTCTTTGTTGATCATGCTACTCAAATTGGGTCGTTATGAGAAGTGTTTGAACATTTTTATTCAGAAACAATGATTGAAGCAAAGGATGTGCACACATCTGATACAGACACAATGGTGACATTGATGGTTGCACTGAAAGGATTTTACAACACATTTACTTGTTGATCAACACCACTCAGAAGATAGTCTCTGGTTCTACCCTCCATCTATTACCTCAAAATTAATTTGAGCAAGGGGGGGTGTGTAGAGTCACTCAGGGAATTTTTCATGGTTATTATCTGTTAATATTTTTAATTTTAATTGTATTGACATCAGAATGACATAATTCTTTATTTTTGAGCTTGGTTATATAAAAGCTATTTTGATGTTTCCTTGAATGGTGCTAATGATATTGCTCAAATTTAATTTATGAGGGAAATCAATGACATGGTTATCTTGTGATTAACTTTAGTTGTAAACAAAGATAGGTAATAATTTGAATTTTATAAATTGAGAAACAATGTTGACAAAGGTTAATAGAATTTGTCTAGCCTCAGTTGCCATTTAATTTTTCTTATTTTACTTATTTTTCATTTTGATATGAAATTATTTGGTTAAGTTCAGCAACAATTTGGGAGTGCTTTCTTAAGTACAGGGTGACATGTAGCTCCTGGAGATCATCTCTGATCTTACCAGCCCAAATTGTGGACCAATTAGGTTATGGATATGGTTATGTATAAGGTAATAATAAAACTCTCATTTGATGTTCAACACGTACATGCACTTATAACTGATAACACTGTGATGATACTATGCAGTTGGCTAGTGTGAATGTCTGGCAATTACAGACTATTATTTAGTGAACTGAGGGATAACAATGAAAATGAGATGCTTATTTGTGGTCATGAGATAGAAATTAATAAGTGAGACAGATAGGGTAGCACCATGCATTCAAGTCAAGCACTTTACTTTTCCTAAAGAATTTGCTTCAGCTGGAAGCCATGTGAGATGGTTATCTTGGATTTTACCTAAAAGTATCTATTACTTGGATGAATTACCAATGTTTATGTTAATAAGTTTTCTCTTTGCTTTTTACTGGAATCAGGGCTACATGGTATGGCTTTTTAAAACCTTCTGCAGAATCAATTAGTTTCTAGTGTAATTAAGTAGCAGCCTGTGATTCTACATTATATGCTGCATTACATTTCTGTTAATTTGTGTTGTTTAAGATACAAATGCCTAAAGTTTCCAATCTGCATTGGAAATATTTGAAAGAATACAATTTTTTGGAAGAACACAAAGAGTCTTTGAGATGCAAATTTTGCAGTATCACTATTTCCCCAAAAACCAGCTCTGTTACTGACCATTCAAATTGGATATAAATGCAAAAAACTTGCCAGTCAAGGGTATAGACAGCCAACTATTGAAAATGTTGGAACCACATTCAACTAAATAAACTAAATGAATCTGCTTGGCAGAGTTTAATAGAGGAATACACTCAGTTCAAATGCCCTGACAAGTGTAGAATCATGCTGATCCACTTTTCTCATTGAATTTGTAACAATTTATTACTGTTCTTAGTTAACATGTTAATTAGGGTCAACACTCCTCCATCTCTCTATTCCACCATGAGTGTTTGTTTTATTAACTTTACTTAATACACCTTAGCTTCTCTAATTGCGTAGCTCACTACAACTCATTTAGGTGAAAAATAGATAATGGAAGACAGGATCAACACTCAAAGGAATGCCATGTGGTTCCAGAGGTACACCAATCAGCTGCATCTACCAATTAAGCTTTATCTCTATAGTGGAAGCCATTGTGGGAATTAGTGCTATCAGGCTGGTGCCTGTAGAAGCAAAATCATGAATTTGAAATTCTAATGAAGTGATTGCTTCCAGCATTCTTTGTTTCCTATTCTGATATTCATCATGCAAGGAATTTAATTCTGTTTGCAAGGATTTGATGCAACATTCACATTCCATCCTCAGTGCCATTTGCTGGGACAAAGACTCTTTTAAATTTTCTATTTGTAATGTCTGAGCATCTAATCATGGCATTGGGTCTTCATATCAACAAATAGAGATCAGTGGGCAGTAGCAGTATTGAGGATGCATTGGCAGTTCATGGGAGAGGTTTGACTGGGGGAAGTGGGTAAAATAAATTTGCTAATGATCCAATGGTACAATGGGTAATGTTCTGGGTCCCTGTACTTGCATGGGAGATGCTCTGCAAGGGAATCCTAATAGGAGAAAAAACAACAGTACTACTAGAATCCATAGTGTAAAATGAGTTTAAAACAAAATTACAGATAACAAGAACTTTCAGAAAAAATACATCACAATATGGGAGCACATTCAAAACTCAGGTAATAACAACAGTTGCTAGAACAGCAGCAATTCAGCAATTAGACCTACAGTAGTGATTCAACATGAAAAAAACAGAGAAAACAAATAGGATAAGAATAAAAGAAACAAAACAAACAAGTTAAGAACATTGCCTCATTGACAGCTTAAGATCACATTAGGGTCACCATGTAGAATCAGGGGCTGGAACTAGAACAGCACTGGGGAACTCAATATCATGGAAGAGGGTTGCAAGAGCTGTATTGGCCCTGATTCTAGTGATAGGTAAACAAATAGAAAACATTGGTAATTCATCCAGGTAATGTAGAGTCACTCAGGGCCCCTTTTGATTTTATTTTGATTTATTTTCAATTTTGTAATCTTAAGCTAAATTGCTCCATCTTTAACTTAGTGACCTCACAGTGATGTGTGTATGCTATTACTTATTCAAGTGTAGTATTACAAACTTATGAATTATTGTCCCCTTGATTTCACATGACATGTGATTGCTCTAATAATTATTAGAAATTTTTTATAAGTACTTGTGACACCTGTAGTGAGCATCAAATAAACTTTTTCTCACTTCAACTGTGTTTGATCTTTTTCATTTTATTATTGCTAACCCCTTTTTAGGCATTATGTTATCTGTTCTAATAAATGCTTAAGTTTACAGCAATTTGGGAGTTACTCCTCTGAGTTTAGGATGACAACATGTTCTATTCCAGTAGGCAGCCCAAATCATGGACTGCATTAAGTTAAGTGGATGATTACAGTTAGGGAATAATAACTTTTTATCAATTTTGTGCAACTTGAACATGCACTTAATACCTAAAACTGTGATGATAATGAGCTGCTGGCTAATTTGAATGCATGGCAACTACATGTTTTTATTATTACATGAGCTGAGAAATAAATGCTAATGAGAAAAGTTTTATTGAGCTAGAAATAACAGCTAGAGACAAATAGAGTAGAACCTTTTTCAAGTTTGGAATCTTCTTCCTGGATGCTGCTTCAGCATGATGCCATGCAAGTTGGTCATTGTTGAAGTCTAGTTTTGCATGGTGGATCTGTACTGTTATTTATTACAATGGAAAATACTGATACTTCTGTTTTTCTGTTAGGATGCAGGTCACTCACTATGATGGTCACCTCTGCAAACTTCTGCCATGCCACTAAGTTCCTTAGCACTGCTAGTGCAGAATACTCAATCTGAGTATTGAGTTCTGCTTGAAGAGACTCAATGTGGCATTTGCTTTCCATTTGCATTGTCACTTGCTGGGATAAAGCATCTTTCAAATGTTTGATTTCCATTTGCTGAGCATCAAACTGCAGGGTAGGTTGGCTAGGTGGTTGCTTAGCACTACTATAAGGACACACAGGAATTGGCAGAGCACTTTGTGTGTTCAAAATTTGATGATAAATTCAGTATTACTCTGGGCTAACATTACTGGCATTACTATAGGGAATAAGTGAAGTATTCTGATCAATCCTCTGTGTGACTTGCTTAGGTGAATTAGGAGGAGATAAATCAAGCAAAGATCCAATGGTACAAGGGGTAACATCCAGGCTTCCAATGCTTGTACAGGGGACACTCAGAGATGGAGGAGTCCCAAAATGAGGAGAATAAATAACTGCACAATTAGAATCCATAAGAAAATATGAACAAAACAATAACTTCCAAGTAACAAAATAAATTGACAGTTGGGAGTGCTTTCCCAACTACTAACAAGAACATGCAGATCATAGAGACCACAAGTTAACAGCCCAAAAAGGAGAATATGGCAGCAGTAGTAATAAATCCAAAAAGGTACAAGCATGAAAACAAAATAGAACTTATTTGAGTAGTAACAAACAAACCAAGTTAAGAACATCACTTGACCATTGACAGGGGAACCACAATTGTTCAAGATCATGCCAGGGGTCCTGTCAAACTAATTGACTCTGCAGAAGGTTTTAAGTAGTGGCCATACAAATACAGCCCTGATTCCAGTAGGAGAACTTATAAATTAACATTGGTAATCATCCAAGTAAGTATTTACTTTAGGTAAAATCCAAGATGACCCATTTGTATGACTTCCAGCCAAAGCAATGTCTTCAGAAAAGTAAAGTGCTTAACTTGAGTGAATGGTGCTACCCTATTTGTCTCACTTATTAAGTTCTATCTCATAACAGCAAATAAACATCTCATTTTCATTGTTATCTCTTAGCTCACTAAATAATAGCCTGTAGTTGCCAGGCATTTGTGCTAACCAATGGTATAGTATCATCACAGTGTTGTAAATTATGGGTGCATGTACATGTTGAACATTGAATGAGGGATTTATTATTACCCTATGCATAACTGTACACATAACCTAAGTGGTCCACAATTTGGGCTGGATAGTCTAACAAGATCTCCAGGAGCTATGTTTTGCCCTGTAATTTGAGAAAGCACTCCCAAATTGTTGCCTTACTTACACAATTATTTTCATTTCAAAAATAAATAAAGATAGATACAGAGGTAAAACAGTAGTTGAAGCTAGATAAACTCTATTGAATTTTTCTCAACATTGTTTCTCAATTTATACAATTCAAGTTATTACCTGTCTTTGTTTACAATCAAAATTAATCATAAGATAGTCATGTCATCAATTAAATTTGAGCAATATAATTAACACCATTCAAGGGGACATGAAACAGCTTTTGTAAAACTAGACTAGAAATAAATCATTACGTCATGCTGACTTCAATACAAATAAAATTGCAAATAATAATCAAAAAAAGTCTCTGAGTAACTCTACACTAGTAGTAGTCTGAGCACCCAGTGATTCTACATGGTGACCCTGACATGATCCTGAGATGTCACTGAGCTACAATATACCTAGCTCATTTGTGTTGCTACCCCACTGTTTGTTTCTCTCATCTAGTATTTGGATTTAATACCAATACCCTATATCTTGCTGTCTACTGTTTTAGTTTTGTCTAATAGGCTCTCTGGAGTATACTCTTGAATTGTTTTTGGATTGTTACTGAATTTTCTTGATTGTTTTTCTTTACTGTTTATTATGGATGTGAATAGTTTTTCTCATAATGGGACTCCCTCATAAAGCATTCCCTGTGCAAGCATAGTTGGCCAGGATGCTAACCCTTGCACCTCTGGATTGTTAGTTAACTTATTTTTCACCCTCTCACTTTAATCTAACACCCCTGCTTTGACTGAAGTATTGACATTAACTACTGCATCCACTCCTGGCCCATGTGTCACAAGTGTGACCTGATTGCCTCTGGCCCCAGTAAACACTACAGTTACACATGCTTCTTTCACATCAACTGCACCAAGTTATCAGAGTGTTCCTAGTGAGTCAGATACAACATGCCTGCCATAGTTCACTCAATCTATCCTCCTAGTTGAGTCTAGCAGGAGTGAACCTGTTAATCAATTTAATCAACATTCTGTTTTGCCCAAATTTACTGGAAAAATCAATGAAATCTCACAGTCTTTTAATGAATGGCTGTTTTTGTTTAAACTCACTATGAAACAATCTCAAACTACTCAAGATGCCACTGTTGCCCAGTTTCCAATGTACTTACAAAGTTTGGCATACAACCAATATATGATGCTGCACAAGGAAACCAAGTAGAATTACCAATTGCTTATCAGTCATTTCAAGGACCACTATCATGCCCTTCAAATTTAACACCAGTATGAAATGCTGCTCATTGAACTCTCATTCAAGAAAGGGGATAATGTCTGCACCAATATAACACAAGTGGAAAGGCTGTTCTGCCTCAGTAAAATTTCACCCAAATATTTGAAACATGATCTGTTTTCCTACATCTGTTAGGGATTCCCACATAGTATCTGTAATTGCTTGGAGGATGACCTCATTGTAATCATTTGAAAAGCAATTACCATGGTTTACATGATGCATAATTCAAATTAAATTGACAAGGACATAGGCAACATGAAATTAAGAAACATGAAATTAAGATCTGAGTCTAGCCAGCCTGCCACTAAGGCTTTGTCAACACTTGATAAGCATTTAACTAAGAAAAGATCAGACAATCTTAAGACCCATTGTTACATTAAACCTAATTGTAGTGCTGCTATTTGAATTGTAGGCAATGGAAATGGCTTTGTAATTGATGAACATAGTGTGGAGGATTTCCCTCCTGTGATGATTTCCAAGCCTACCAGCAATTTAAACTAAGTGGAGTGCTGCCTCCTAAAAACCACACACAGGATGTCTTTGTCATAAGCAACCTAATGAGAACCAATGTAATTCCTGTGGATATTAATGGAATTTTGATAAATGCTACCATCAACACTGGAGCTCTGCATCAATCATCAGCAATGAATGCTGTAGCAAATTGTGGATGAATAGAGATGAGTTAGACCCTCTAGCAGTCTGCCTACTTAATTACTTAATGCCTCTGGCAATACCATCTCTCTCAAAAGCAGGGTACAGGACATTGAGCTGTGAGTATGCCAAGAAAGTTTCAAGATAGACTTGATCATCTTTGCAGGAAGAGATCACTGAAGAAGAGAGTGTGTAATATCAGCTGCACAACAAAGCACTGTCAGAAATAATTCAGAGGCTTAAGAACCTTTTTTGTCCCATCAGCCCCATCATGACCCACTACTTCAAACAATATCACTGGAAGTTAAATGAGAAAAGCTTACTCTACACCAAAAGTCACAACAATCACTTGGCTGTACCTGAATACTTCCAATATGACCTTGTCTGGCAACTTCACAAACAAAGACATCTGGTGATTATCCAAAACCTTTAACACCAGGTATGTGACTATTGGCATAAGAGCAGCCATGCTCAATGTGATCAACAAGTGTGAGACATGTCTGTTGCAGGGAACAGGTCCCTTCCCCAGACAACAACTGCAAATTTATACTGGTTAACAATGGTAATGCTGAATATAAGACTTATACTAATCTAACTGAATGTGAGGAAGATGACCTCAAGGAAACTTATTTTGAAAGTGATATAATAAATAGTAGCATAAGTAATGCTACCTGAATTTTGCCCCAATGTAGGGCTCATGATAACTATTATCTTGACCCACAGGTGTAGGAATTAAATTTTATCTCTTTGTTTAGCAACCACAATTGATCAGATGAAACACCATGAGAACCAGCCACCATCCTGAAGGAGAGTGAGACAGCAAATTGATGACCTATGATCAGATGTATCAAAGCACAAGAGGCAATGATCACTGCCCAAGAAGGTTCATACAATTAAATGGGGACAACAACATGCCTTGTGACATGGAGAGCTGATTTCATCTAGTTCTTGAGACTATGTGGGGAGACAACACTCTCCACATAAACAAAACTCATCCAGTGCTCAACATTATATAGGGAGACAACACTCCCCATGTGATTGAGAAGAGTGGGCTTTAAGTGACTTTTGTGTGCCTTTTAATAAAATTCTAAACATAGAAATTCCCAAACATGACTTGAACCCCCCTGAACAACCAGTCATCAACTCCTGAATTGTCAAGAGTGTCTTCCACCATTTGTTCCAGAAAAGATGAAGAAAGAAAATATCTAAGGTTGGAGACAAAAACTTACCCCCTTATTTTATTGCAACTCACAAGGCTGTTCACTTTACTCTTGACAACATATCTGAAAAAACACAGAACAAGCTATGCTGGATATACAACACTAAAACTCACTTGTTAAGTTGATGTAATCCCTTTTGTCATTGATGTTGACAGATGCCTGAAGATCAATGCCATCATTTGTTATACTCTAAAATGTATGAGGGACTCAGCTGACAATATTGGCACAGCATTGTCCACACCATGTTCAATGAAGACTTTACCCTCCACAACCTGAGCCAGTTTCTTAACAATTGGAAAATGCTAAAGAACTTTGAGTGTGTTAACATCAACTTAAGCAGCCTGCTAATAATTTACTTTCTATGAGTTAACAAAGTGCAGCAGCCTAATATACTGGAATAGCTGAAGCTCACCTACCAAAGTAGAGACCATCTGATTAGTCATATTTTTATGAGAAGAATATGAGTCCAATATACCTGAGGTGATGGAGAACCTACACTTTGGGATCAAGAACTTCACTATCCTGTACAAAGGCTCATATAGACTGATCAGCATGTATCATAACAATGTTATTTCAGTTGCAAAGCTTGCTTACACCAACCTACTGATGTGTAAAAAGATGCCCATGCACTGATTAGCTGTTGACACCAAACTCATCATCAAATCTGTTATTCAGGCTCAGATGCTCAAGCTGATCAACATCAACTTGCCACACATTAACTTAGTTACAGACCTGCATGTCAGCTTCACCTTCTCACAAAGTGGAGCCACCCTTAAACACTGATTGCAACCCAGAGACTCAGTGGCCTATTATCAACATCCAGAGTCCATCATTACAGTATAGCCAGTCAGTTGAGCACATTTTCAGTGAGCTACATTAGTCCCACAACACACAGGACTGAAAGAACTCAATGGAACAACTATTCTCAAAGACTCACCAACCTACTATTCAGTCAAGAGGAGCCATTTGTATCATCTCCATATTTCCCACACAGGAGCCTCAGCTACAGCTACTACTGGATAAGATATCATGAGAAAAGCTAGCCAAATGTTGTATACATGAACTTGCAATATGTCCAGCTCCATGGAAAGTTAAAAACTGAATTCTCCACAAATGCTCAATCCCTGTATTCCCAGGAAGTCAAAGAAGGCTATGGAATGATTTGAGAAATACTATGCTCAGCTGGTAGAAGCAAGCAGCTCTATGGGCAATTATCACTAGCAATGATCACCAATAAACTCAGCATATGCTCTTCCAATCTCAATATCTTCACAGGTGTATTAAGGAAGTACATGTGGGGTATGATGGCTGACACCAAGTTCCCTTACTTCAACTCAGAGTATGCACCTCTCTCTACCAAGTGCCTTATTGAGCAACATCCAAGATCTACAACACAGTTCTTCAAACTATTATAGCACCTCAATGTGTAGAACAAAACCAAGATTTTCTTTAATCTGGAGTGCCTCAATTACCCCTAGTGTGGAAACAGTTGGCTCACAGACACAGAACATCAAGTAAATAAAGAGGGTGAGATAATCCCTATACTAGTCCTTGAGCAGGTGATGTGATTGCCTGAGAAATTCTATTGAGAAGAAGAGCTATTACCCTCATCCACAATCAAGGTTGTACCAGCAACAAAGGCACTAATCAAGGCAGTCAATTTAGAGAAGTTTGTGGGCCCTACTTTGCCCCCTCAACCCATACCCACCAGGTTGATTACCAAGGATGAGCAAATCTTAACCATTGACCACAAGCCAGAGGAATTCATCAACAAACCAGTTATAGTAGATCAGAATAACAAGTATAATGACATTCTCAGCCTAATGAAATGGTGCCTCACCAAAATGTTTTCTAAAGAAGAGCTGGTGCTTCTACAATTGCCTGTGCAACAACTTGCCTTGGACATAGAATGCACCACAGCTCACATCAAGGTGACTCCAAGTCAAATCAAGAAGTTACACAGCCATGGCTTCCACAATGCATTTTGGGATTCAATTGGAGAAGCAAAGATTAACAACCTGTTACTATTGGGACAGCCATACTAAGTGGAACTCTGTGATGTAGAGAACAATGCAGAGCAAAATAACTTGTTATGCATCCCACCACCTTCTATTGCTATGCCCCTAATCTTACCATCATAGAGAGTACAGAAAGGCAAAAAAAAAGTGTCTGCTCATCTGTCTGACAAAATCAACTATGTCAGTACTGCAGCAGGAGTGAAGAAGTCTTTTCAATCTGCAGAATACCAAGAGGTCCAAGAAAAGATCATGTTGGGTGGGAACCTGGAAAGAGTCTTTATAGATGGAAAGTTAACCATTGTAATATCTTCCAGAATTGCCAGAGCCTCCACACTCAGCTGAAGAAAAACCATGGCAAGATCCTACAGCTCAACCTACATGTTCTCCTTCTATTCCAGGTCTCTGGTGACCTAATATGGATCAACAAGACCAAGACCATCATCTGCTACTATGATATTATTAAGTGTGTTGAGATAATCTCAATGCTCAGAGCAGAGGTGTCAGATTCTGAGGAAATGATGCTCCAGCAAGTAAAAGAATTCTGCTCCTATTTATGGACCATGCTACACAGATGGGATCATTATGGGACATCTTTACCCACTACAGTCAGATTAGTGCCAGTGATGCACACCCATTGGACATGGACATGATAATGACTCTCATGATTGTGCTCAATGGCCTTTGTTTTTACAAACATTTCTTTGACACCTTCACAAGGAGACTCAATAATCATGATGTAACTGTCCAATTAGTTCACAGCTGAATGAACTCCAGTTTTCCAGTCTTTGTGATGAAGTAGTACTCTGTGGGAGTCCTTAATTCAGATCACTAAAAGACTGCAATATGCTGAAGTTGTTAGTTGGGATGATGTCCTTGTCAGTGAAATGCTTGAAGAGACCCAAAAGTTACTCTCTGGTCTGCTTGTCCAGCTATTACTGCAAATTAGTCTGAGCAAGTGGGTGTGTAGAGTCACTCAAGGCCCCTTTGAATTTATTTTGATTTATTTTCAATTTTGTAATATCAAGCTAAATTGCTCCATCTTTAACTTAGTGACATCATGGTGATGTGTGTATGCTATTACTTATTTGAGTGTAGTGTTACAAACTTATGAATTATTGTCCCCTTGATTTCACATGACATTGTGAAGGAAACTGTGAATTCAACTCTGTAAACAGCTGCAGGTAATTATTAGAAATTTTCTATAAATACTTGTGACACCTGTAGTGAGTGTCAAATAAACTTTGTCTCACTTCAACTGTGTTTGATCTTTTTTATTGTATTATTACTACCCCTTTTAGGCATTATGTTATCTGTGAGCCAGGATTGCATTGTTTCTTCCATTTGGGCTGTTGCTGTTTTTTTCTGCTGAGGTTGTTGGTCATTCTGCCACATTATCCCAGAAACTCTATTAAACTGTATAATATACAAGCAAATATGGAAAATATCAAGTAATTTCAATATAAAATTTGAAATCTCTGAGGAAATTCTCATTTGTGGATAAAATGGTAATTACGTCATATGGGGGAGCCCAAAATAATTGATTGAAAATTGAACTTGATTCTTACAAACATTATATTGTTTTGTAAGGCAACATGCATTTTAAATATATGTTGTTGTTGTTGTTGTTAAAATATTAATTTCATGAAAAGTCATAATTTTTCAAAATTTGCCATTTTAGTGTGAAAGAAAGATATTTAAAATGTGAATTTATATTCCTTGTAAAAATAAGGAATAAGCTTAATTATTCATCCTTTTAACAGTATAATGTATTTGCAAAGAATATAAGCCTTAAAATAAGAACACATCTCAATTAAATTTTTTGCAAAATGACTTCAATAACTTTCCTTGGGCTGATAAATGCAAACCCTTAAGATTTTTAGGGATCAAAATTACTCTATTTTTTTATTCCTAATTTGATGTAGCATATATAAGTTTAATATAATTCCAATTTCATTAAATTTATCTGCTATGGATAAATAACTAATATTTTCAATATTTGATTTCTTGCTGTTTTATGAAATCATTCAAGCATAATTTCTTCAAAAAAAGTAGCCATTCCTACATAAATTTTATAGTTAGAAATGATATAAGGTAATTATTTCGTAAATCAAACGCGCATATTTGAGTGACTGAAATTCATAGAACATTGCTTACATCTATGTAAAATAACCTAGTCAATGTAAAATATATTAAAGTGAAGAACTTTATTCAGAATAGATTTGTCAGGATTACGTTAAGCTTTCCATATCCTCAAAATGTGTGTCGTATGTTATTTTCGTATCGCAGCTTCTTAAATACTGTATTCTTGCTATTGGTTTTGATAATCAAAGGCTTTTGAAATAATTTTCAAAATTTTTTTCTCGATCTGTTTTTAAATAATATCAAGTTGCAGTTAAGTTTTTTAAAATATTTGCAAATTTTCCCCATGTGATTTTGGCACAAGATCTCATCCAAACTATTGCCAATGTAATCTTGATTAATTCTCTTCTTTTCAGTTTTCGACTGTGCCCCAAACCCTCAAGTACATTTTTCGATGCTCAATATCGTCTCTCTACCAGTATTGTGCTCCGGTTTTCACCAAAATCAGTGCGTCAACGTCCTCGGCAGTTAACAAGGCTTTCAAAAGGGCAGAAAAAATAATAGGCGAGTCTTACCCTGGCTTCTCTTACAGCGAAACTATCCATCAAGCAACCACACCATCTATCAGTGTACCTACCAGAAATACAGGCTCACTCACAACGATTCATGCAATGTCATCACCTAAGATTTTGACAGAAACAGTTCCTCCCCATGATCAGTGCATTCAACAGACTAATAATTCAATTTGTTGTAAGTTGTGTATTACTCATAATTAAGCGTTCTCTCTCTCTTTTATATTATTTCGCCCCTGTACGTTTCTGTTAAATACCTTGAAATACTCAATCGTTTTATTCTCCCTCACATCGATCGTCAGCAATTTGCTTACCAAATGTAATGATCAACTTGTACATCTGTGGTTATCCTTTTTTTCGAGATTTCAAGAATTCTGGATGAAACCTAAGCAATGTACGATGAACTGTTCAAATAATACCCATACATGATTGCATAGTTATATTACTGGTAGAAGTTTTTATGATCATCATCTTGGTGTGTTTAGTGGTCTTTTTTCAATCATCAGCAGCGTATTTCAAGGCTCTCTCGTTGGTCCTCTGCTTTCTATGCATTCCATGCCTATCCACTTTTTATTAGAAAATGAGTGGATGATCTCACCTCTCTTCCGCAATGTTCCCATTAATTCCCCGTCTGTTGTGAAACTGTCTTTGTTCAAGCCCATTCTTCTCTACGCTTCTCCCTGTTAGAGGCATTCTCGTGCCTTTTTTCACTCCATGGAAAGGTCCCAGAAACGCGCTTTCAAATGGATATTTTCCTTGCCATACAAAGACGTCATTATCAGATTTTAAACTCTCACGTTGTCGCTCTACTTTCAAGCCTGTGATCTCTCCACCTGATCAATCATTTGCTCACTTGCAAATTGGACCTTGATCCTTTTGATTTCATTAAGTTTTCTAATTCCCGCTCCACACGCTCTGATGATGTTGCCACTTTCTCCATTCGTTGTTTCAAGAAACATCACACCCTTCACTCTTTTTTCAATTGTATTTGTATTGCTGCTAATTACATCTTGACTCTTAACCCTCCAACAGCCATTGATTTCTTTTCCCCGCTTGTCCTCGTTGCCGTAACACTTTATTTATATTTTTGTTGGGTTTGCCTTCAGGCGCTAATATAATCCTTCATTATTATTATCCTTGCATCTCACAGCTTCATGCTGGTATCCCTCTCAGCTCCGGAAACACCAGTTCTCAGGGAGAGCTTTCCTCATGACTCTAGCTGTTCCTAACAATGCTGCCTTCTGTACTACTGCTCCACCCAACTCCTCCAAGTATCTTTTATGCTTCTTGCTCCCTGCTCCTAGTGCTCCTACAACTACCGGGACTACTTTAACCCTCTTCAATTTCCACAGCCTTTCTGTTTCTTCTGCCAACTCTCTATACTTGTCTATCTTCTCTTTCTGCTTGCTTTCTACATTCCTGTCCATTGGTACTGCTATGTCTATCACTGTTCCCAATATTTTCTCTTCTAACCCATGCTGCCTGCTTAAACTCCAGTGAACCATTGTTCCCACCTTATCATGCCTGAATGTATACTCATTCTGTGCCAACTTCTCATACGCTGCTATCAGATGATCTACTGTCTTCGGCTGTTTTGTCTATATGCTTCTGTTTCTCTTTTTAGTCCTGCCTTCTTTAACCACTTGTTGCTCTCTTCTCTGTCACACATTTCTGTGTTCCTCCAGTATTCTCCATGCATTGCCTTCTGCCTATATCTTGTTTGTCTCTCTGATTCCACCCTACTCTGGTATGCCTTCTTTATTTCACTCTCAGTTCTTATCTTCCTTAGCTCCTTAGTGACCTCTAGTGGGGATCCTCTAGGTTGCTCTTCTACATATTCCTTTAGCCCTAGTGCTTCTGCTTTTACAGTTTCCTCCACAATTAGCAGCCCTTTCCTTCCCTTATGCCTTGCCATGTACAGCCTATCTACATCTCCATTTAAGTTGAATGCTCTCTCTCTGCTGCTAGTATCTTCCTTGTCCCCCTGTCTAATTCCCTCAGTTCATTCTTGTTCCAGGAATAGTTATTCCTGCGGAATATCTCAACACTGGTATCGCCCACGTATTAATTGCTTTTATACTTTTCTGCCCATTTAATGCTGACTTCTGTAGTACCTTCCTTACTCTCCTCTTGCATTCTTTTCTTAACCTCGTCCTAATTTCCTGTTCTATCTTTTTCTATCACACCTAAGTACTTGTACCCCTCTTTGACTTCCTCAATCTTGTCACCACTGCTCGTCCTCAAACCATATCCAACTATGCATTTGCCTCTAGTCATTGTCACTGTCGCACACTTTCCTAATCCAAATTCCAACCCAGAATCTCTGCTTGCATTTTCCAATGTCTCCACTTGCTTCTGCAACATCTTCCTTGAACTAGCATACATCTTCAGGCCGTCCATGTACCACAGGTGACTCACTGCTCTACCATGCTTCTCCACCTTATATCCTATACCTGTCTCCTTTAACTTTTCTGTGATAGGTATTAAGCTAACTACAAACAGTAGTGATGCTAAGCTGTCTCCCTGGAATATGCCTCCGCTAAACCTCAACATGTGCCCGTCTATCTCAGTCTGCCACTTTCCCATCTCCCTCTATAGAAACTCAACGCATTTCCGTGAAACTCCATTGTCCTCTAGCGTCCTCAATACCCACCTATATGATATGCTGTCATACGCCTTCCTGTTGTCTATCCATGCCATTGTTAAGTTTGTCTTCCTTCTTCTACAATTCTCCACTACTGCCTGGCCTATTAACAACTGATCTTTGCATCATCTCTTCTTTGTCCTACATCCCTTCTGCTCTGTATATAAATCTACTTTCTATATATACATTATATATATATATATATATATANACCATTTTATCCACAAATGAGATTTTCCTCAGAGATTTCAAATTTTATATTCAAATTACTTGATATTTTCCATATTTGCTTGTATATTATACAGTTTAATAGAGTTTCTGGGATAATGTGGCAGAATGACCAACAACCTCAGCAGAAAAAAACAGCAACAGCCCAAATGGAAGAAACAATGCAATCCTGGCTCACAGATTATATAATTATATATATATATAGTAATAATACAATAAAAAAGATCAAACACAGTTGAAGTGAGACAAAGTTTATTTGACACTCACTACAGGTGTCACAAGTATTTATACAAAATTTCTAATAATTTCCTGCAGCTGTTTACAGAGTTGCATTCACAGTTTCCTTCACAATTAGAGCAATCACATGTCATGTGAAATCAAGGGGACAATAATTTGTAACACTACACTCAAATAAGTAATAGCATACACATCACCATGATGTCACTAAGTTAAAGATGGAGCAATTTAGCTTGATATTACAAAATTGGAAATAAATCAAAATAAAATCAAAGGGGGTCCTGAGTGACTCTACACACCCGCTTGCTCAGACTACTTATAATATATATAATACACAATATGTTATACTTCAATTATGAAATTCTAAATTTTTTTCATCTGATATTTATTAAAAGCGTATATTAATATTTTCGTGTTTCATTTGCATGTTTAGCTGATGTTTATTTTGATTTATACAATTGTTAAAACTTTCAAATTGTTAGTTGTAACTTAACTACCCACATTTTAAGAATAATTTGGATTGAAGAAAGCTGAGTAGATATTCCATTTTTTCCGCATAACATCAAGGGACTTTATAAGATTACAGCATCTATTAAATATATGATTTCAGAAAACGCGGCGTTCGAAATCATAATGGCATGTTTAAATACCTATCGCGTATGTTACCAATAATAATGAGATTGTAAGTTCAACGGTAATTATCCACAAGTGGATTTGGAATTAAATTCTTTGTTTGTTTTAATACGCTGTAATGTAATTCACCAAGCGCGAAAAAGGAATTTAATTTTGTATATATAAGCATGGAGTCATTTTGTCAGTGGCTTATCAAATTAGCAATATGTGTAGAAAATAAATATGTTTCAAGAATTTTTCAATTAATGTTATTCAATGCTTAAAAATATTATTTTTTAATAATTAAAGTTATATAACCTATTTTTATTGATTTCATTATATAAAATTAGTCAAAGTTGGGTGTTTAGAACACCCAACAAAAAAGTTGGGTGAATTGAATAAATTTCCGACGCAGCAAATTTACATTCCACAAATTCCTGACAAAGTTGTGTGAAAAAGTTGGAGCTGAGTCTTAACTACAGGATTTAATCGGACCGATTAAATCGTGTAGTTAAGACAGAGCAAGTTTACATTCCACAAATTTCCGACAAAGTCGACCCGATTAAAACGTGTAGTTAAGACAGGCCTTCGCAACGTCTATCACTTCATCTTCTCTCTGCTTAGCCTGTTCAACTCTCTTTCCCCCCTTACTCTCATCCAACTGCAACTTTCGCACTTATCTTGCAAGCCTCTGCTCTGTAACTTCTAATCCCTTTCCTGCTTTCCTCTATTCTTTCAACATTCTCTTTGTGTAACATTCCAGTGTTCTGTTCTGCTCACCTGTCCATTTATACCGTCGTCCATTGGTCTGTGTAGCTACATCTTGGCCAGAGCGCATTAAGTCGTTACAGCGTCTGTCAACAATTGCAAGTAGATTGAAGGATTAAAGGCGCATGTTTCTATGTGATCCATAGCTCTGATTTTTATGCTTGGATCGGGTTGAAAATGAGTAAATTCTCATATGGTAAGTTTAATCCCCAGACCCTTTACTTTCCACAAATGTACTTTCACGTGTATAAATGATTTTTGAGATTCCTTGTCAATGAGCAAATAATTCTGCAGTTTCGTTTGTCGTAAAAGCAATTTCAATTTTGAATGATTTAAAATTTCCGTTCGAAAATTTAGTTTTTGCTCGAGTTTACGTGTGTAAATACTAGAATTTCGTTGCGTAAATTTTCGTAGTCTTTAACGAAAATCTTAAATTTGCGATCCTGTCTACTTTTCTATTGTTTCTAAATCCAATTATCTACAGCAATCTGATAAATCAAATTTTGTGAGAGAGATGTAAGCTTCAAATTATACCTTCAGTATGAATTTGAAGTGGGGAAGATAATCAAGACGTTAATAACCAACAATTTTTATACTTATACAAATATAATCATAAAGTACAACTTCATAAACATGAAATTACAAGTTCCGTAAATTTTATAACAAGTTTTGAATTTTTTTCTACAATTTTGACAATGCAAATATTTTGAGGTAATAACTTCTATATGTACTTTAATGAACAATTTCTTAAAGTTAAACGAATTTGAACATGATCATCAAAAGTACTTAATAGTTGTGCGCCTTATTTATTTGTTTCTGTATATTTCACGTATAATTGATTTTTGCTAACCTTTTCCAAATATTTCCTTCAAAGTCTCAGAAACTGGTGTGAAATGTTAAAAGAGTAGATGTTATTATTGAAACGTATTTTTTTTATTTTTTGATGAATATACTAAGACTATTATCATAATACATTTACATGTGTTCGTCTATGTAAGAATGTTTGAAGTAGATCTACAGCCATGTACTTCAATTTGATATGGAATTCCTAACAATTGAACAATATAAATTTTAAAAATACTTCATTGAATTTAGAGTATATAAAGTAATGTCTGTAGTCTTTATTTTCATCGATACCATAAAGTACAATTATGCAGTCTTTAATGAATTTTGTTTAGATGTTTTAGAAATGTTGTATTTGTATCTTTTTTTGTGGAATATTGTTTCTGTTTTAAAGACCAGAATTATTTCTGTTATGTTATATGTTCTTACTCCTTCAATTGCGTCGAAGTATCACGAGTTGATTAATGATCAGAAAAAACTTTCTCAGGAAATTAATGAAATCGAAAGCATTCAGGATGATTTTCCAAAATGGGCTCGATTAACTAGGCGTCTCGAAAGAAGTAAAGGTGAATGTAATTCCATTAAAGATCATTACGATATTTCTGTGAGTTTCTATTTGCTTAAACCATATATTCTTTTGCATCCTCAAATCATTATACTCTATATATTGTTTATTTGCAACAGAAAAACATTTATAATTATTGCAATTGTAATTATTAAATACAGAGGATTTAAGTCAAATATGAGCTGTTTTATTTGAAATTTATATAAGTAATCTTGTATAACAGATTGAGGTTCAATATAGCATCTCTTGTTTGAAATACTGCCTGGAACNGAAAAGCGCGAGGTCTGGCCGATAAATAGTAACAACTACCAGCGATGCTACAATATAGCATCTCTTGTTTGAAATACTGCCTGGAACACGATGTCTGAAATACTTAATTGGGCCTGCCAATTTACGTTTTTTCATTATTCACTGAGTGCTAGTTGATAACATTCCCAAATATAAAGTGATGAGTTAAAAATTCAAGCTCCTCAAGAAGGAAAGCGAATCTGCAGCTACTTTTCTATTGTTTTATGCCTTTTGATTAACAATTTTTCAAGTTGAGAGATTTTCAGTAGATATATTTTACTATATTGAGCTTGACATGTCTGTTGCACTAACTGTGTACCTTAAGAATCTTATTTACCGATATTTCTTATTCGTTGCACAGTTTGGAACAGTGGCGTCAAACCCTTAAAACCCCGGTTAGAAGTTCGAAAAACATATTTTATGTGAGCATTTTCATAATACAAAAGACAATTATTGTAAACAACCTATCAATTTTTAAAAATTTGTAAAAAATATAAACATTCATAACTAACGAAATAATACAGCTATCTGAAAGCATCACACAATAGAGAAGTGCCTCCTCTTTCATATACTATTTAAAACCCTGCTCAAACATAATCTCATTAAGGTGTGCCTTTGCCAACAACAACATTGCATTCACGCACGTTAACTGATGTACCCATAAAACGAATAATAATTTTTTGGGATGTGTGATGATTTCTTCAAAAATGTTTCAAATGCATATTACTCCCCAACTAATATAGAAATCTAAAATCTGAAAAAGTAGAGAAGTGAAAACTTCTTTAGACTTATGCTCATGATCAGGTCCCGGATAAAATAGCGTTAAAATTAAGCAAAATTGCATATCGAATGGCGTTAAAAGTTTCCTAAAATTGCGTTAAAATTGACTTCAAACATTTAATAATAACACCATTTTCTCAAGAAAATATCTATTATCATTGTTCCAATATACAATCAAATGATATTTAATGTGTTCCACAGTAAGGCTCATTCTCTGTGGGGATTGCAGATAGTTCAAACCTGAAAAAACCCGCTCAACATCGGTGCTGACAATAGGGAAATATCTCACAATCAATGCATCCTCAGGCATGGAGGTTCCAGTCATAAATGCGTTGCAACTCAGTACGTTCCCAATTTGCAGTAGTGCATCGAGGTCTGGGTTTTTCTGTCAAATATACTTCAGTCGATCCTATTCTTATATGGTTCAACCGTCACTTGTTCCATAGCATTCTGAAATATCTGAATAGCTTCTTTTAAAGAAAGCCGGCCCTGTAACTTTTCAATTGTACTTGGAAGAAAATCAAAATTTGCTGTGACGAACACAATCTGAGATTTAATTACTTCAGAATTTTCATCCAGAAAATTTTTTACCTTGCGAACGGAATCTGTTACGTTCTAATTCGGAAACGAAATATTTTACATCCTCGAAGTGTTTTGAATAGTAAATGACGGACGTGAGCCACTATCCCCATCTGGCCCACACAATTTGTGCACAATCGAAATCACCAGTTGCATAATGGTACTGTGATTGGTATTGGACAATTCTACCACATCAAGGAAAGTGGCTTATCATTCGTTTCCAGTTTACCTGTAAGTATACACCCAATTTTGCGGCCACTGACATCTATCGCTTCATCCACCATTATGTAGAATGCAATATTTCAATTGCCTTCTTTTCCGTTGTTTTGAACACTTCTTCCATGTAGTTTTTGCGCAGTGTGGATTCCGACGAGACTGCTTTTCCACTGTATTTTTCAATGAATTCTCGAAAATACCTGGCTTTGTATAGAGGAATCCCAGATCGAAGAAAAGCGACTGTCAGTTCCTTCTCAAACTCATTTTTAGGAACAAGTCTAGCAACTGTTGCCGTGTTCGCAAATTGGCTGCCTTCCGGTGCTTGGGTGTAGAAATATGGGTTTTCACACGTTACATGATATTTTCTGCTTAATAGTTGAATTCGCATGAACATGCCTTGTAGAATTTGTAGAATTGTTGAAGCTCCAGATGATTGTCCCACCCTCCAAACTAGTGATAAATGCTTGACAACTTGCTTTTTGTTTCAGCATATCATTAACTGAAAATTAGTTAAATAGGGTTATTCTACAAAAACTAGAGTTAAATAGGCTTATTATAACAAAACACTTTGTAAATGTCATTTCAATATCAATAGGCTCAATCCAATAATACTATGTGTATGTGTAGTGTGCTACCAGTGGCGATGCGTGGCTGTAGTAGTTGCTTGCATAGGCAAAAACTTGCAAACATTGGAAACGGAATATGCTGAGTTAGCGATCATTGATAAAACATCGCATTCTAAATGGATGCTTCCACTAAATCTTATTATTGTGATTATTCACAATGTCTGTGCGTTTAAAAAGGCAGAATAATATTTGCCGAAGTTGATGATTAAATCCCGTGTTGATGGATTACTACTGTGTAAATACAGTGACGTGTACATGTAGTGCTCTAATTCAACCTGAGTCTAGTCAAACGCGACGCACTGTAGTTTTACGCATCTTACATGTAAAATAATATGCTCGAAATTGCATAAAAAATTGCGTTATTGCGTTAAACTGAAAAAAGCTTAAAATTGTGTGACAAATTGCGCAATGGTAAATGCAATTTTATCCCAATTAGTATTTAAAAATGTGAGGAAGCGGTTTGTCCTTTGAAAGTGTTAATCACTAAGTGAATACCTTGAAAAATGCCTTGGCTTTGCTTATTCTTGTAAAATTTTCCAGTAATCTTTAGGTGCACTTTTAGTTTTAGAAAGATACTGAATTGCTATTATCACTCACTGTAAGTTTGAGAGAATGTAATATATTTGTTTTATGTGATAATGACAAAGCTCTTCTATTAACATAAGTCTTTAGCTTTTGGGAAGATTTGCTCCCCTAAGCGTTTTCCGCCTTGCTGGAAAACATATTGGATCTCTCCACTGTTAAAATCCGATCAGCTTCTCTCCTCTCAAGTCTCTTCTTATCGTCTAATTGCTATTCCTTCTAGGCCGTCAATCATCTTTGAGCACCTTGTCTTTCATTACGTGTTCCCTAAAATTCGTCACCTCATCTCCTCTTCTCAGCATGGTAACCTTCGGGGTCGTTCTCACATTACTAACTTGCTCACTTTGATTGAAAACTGCTATTTCCACTCTGATCGTAATGATCCTGGTTGCATTATCTTTCTTGACATTTCTAACGCTTTTGATTGGCTGCCTCATTCTATTCTTCTCGACAAATTAAGTTTATTTGGCTTTGATGCTGATCTCATAGAACTCTTCCAGTCTTACCTGTCCAATTGTCGTCAGTGTGTCAAAATCAACTCATCTTTTTCTTCTCCTGCTCTTGTCTCTAGTGGTGCTCCTCAAGATTCTGTGTTTGCTGTTCTCTTCTTCCTCGTTGATATCAACTACCTCCCTCAATCTGTCCTCAACTCATCCTGTCTACTGTTCATCGATGACACTTCGATTTTCGTCTGGTCATGTGTCCTTGCGCCTCCTCACTCTTTGCCCACTTCGGCAATGTTCCCTTTAATTCCACTGCTGCTGTGAAACTCTCTTTGTTCAAGTCCATTCCTCGCGCCATTCTTCTCTATGCGTCTCCATGTTGGTGGCCTTCTAATTCCGTATTCCACTCTATGGAATGCTTCCAGAAAGGTGCTTTCAAATGGATCTCTCCCTTGTCATACAATGACGCTCTTCTCAAATTCTCCACTCTATCGTTGTCACTCTGCTTCCATGTCTGTGATCTCCTCTTGTTCAATCGACTGCTCACTCGCAAATTTGATCTTGATCCTTTTGAGTTCATCAATTCCCGCTGCACTTGCTCTGATGATGTTGTTACTTTCTTCATTCGTCTATCAAAAGTAATTTACAAAATTGTTGCATTTAAAAATTTAAAAATAAAAATAAACATTAAGAAATTTACTATCAAAAAGTTTTTACGGAGGTAAGGTATTTGAAAATACTCTGGACGGTCTGTCCGCCAAGTTGTCTTCTGACGCGATCTATCTAACCATGATGTCCTTTGTGTAGACTAGTAAGGTTGCTAGCACATTTTCCAATTGCATCAAGATTTAATGCTAATTTTCCATATAAAATTTTGATATGCTTTGGTATTTATTTTGGCACATTGTACAAATATACTCTTATAGTTCATTCTGAAATATCAAAAAGTGTTTCTATAATGCTAAGCAAAATAAAAAAATATTTAAATTGGTGGCTCTGTACATTATATTTGCATATCCATAGGTGTATACATGTATATTAGTGAGCAATTTTTTAAGTAAAGATTTTATAACACCCCACTTCGTCAAGTTAAATAACAACATTCTCATTCTAAAATTTTATACTATTCTCTTTAGACAAACTGTCCACACCTAATCACAAGTGTTTATCAGTCAGAAATCGATTAGTAATACTCTTGCGTTTATATATTTTTCAAAATGGTTATACAGCAAAACTGTATTGAAATGTTACCTGTTGTATTTATATAGATCCTCTTGAAATTTGTGATTCTCCTTATCCTCATCCTTCTTGCTTCATAGCTTTAAAAATGTCTTAACATTGTAATAACCGTCTGGAACGCGATCATTTGTTTTTTAAAAAATTGTTAGTGTGCTAATTTAACGAAATGTATGAGAAACACCACTTATCACTGTACTTTTCAAATTGTGAACCAGTATATACTGATTTTCAAAAAGCTCTTGACAAGATATCTCACCGGATTATTTTATACAAGTCGCGATTATTTGTATTTGACAATGTTTTTTTCTTCGTAGTTATCCAGTCGCTTCCAACAAGAAAATATTACGGAGGATTATAAATTGCTGAGTTTTAGAGAATATTTGATTTCAAATTTGCAAGAGTGGTTTGAAACTTGATGTTTAGAAAATCACATTATTCCTAATATCAATAAATGAGAAAAAGGCACTTCGTACCCTAGAAGATTTTCATTCATTGTAGATTAAGACATTAGCAAGGATATAGGCTTTTTATCAGTATTGATTTTACATGACATCACGTTGATTCTAAAACTATAGCTGCAAGTATAATCTAATCTTAAAATGAAGAAATCCTCTATCAGTATCGAGTTCAGTAAAGCTCAAGCTGTTTCATTCATTGTCTTTCGATTATTTCTGTATGAGCTATTTGGTAATGTGGATGCAAAAATGATTATCTGCTTTCAAAAACGTTGGATTAGTTTGATTAACCCTTGCTCAAACTCTCATTTTGAAAATGGTTTCCTAGAAAATAAAATGGTGAATTCTAATGACACACTACTTGTGAGGTTTTCAATTTATTTCAACAATATTTTGGAAGATAATGTTGATATTAACTATTCAGACTACATCTCCTTACAGGTTTCAAATTTTTTAGAATACCGGATATTTGAATAAGTTGTTTCATCAATGATTTTTGCCTCTCAACTTCTATTTGGCGTCTTTTAACATTTGTGTTCACGACATTTCCAAATGATTATTTTAGATGGATTTCCTGGTACTATTCATATTTATAAGAAACTGACCCTTAAAGAATTTGATGCACTATTATTAATTACACTGGGTGTAGCACAAATGTATTGTAAATTACCAATTATGTCTAAATTATTTCAATAAAAACTGGTTTTATATTAGTACAGCCAACTTCAGAATTCGCTTATTCTTATAATTTCACAAGTACGGTTAGTTTTACATTGAAACTTATAGTTGAACATGTTGATATACAATGTGCATTTGTGCTACAGCTGTTATATTCGTATTGGTTAGATATTATTACAACAATATATTAATGTTAAAACATTATCGCTGTAATGTTTGCCACAGTTAAGTGATCCAAAGTTATAGAAGGTGCACTTTTTATAGAAACTCTGAAAGCCTTTGTACCATGAATTACTGAAATATAATTTTACTCTACACTAAATACATGTAAATGTTTCTATTTATAATGTTTAGACGTAATTTTTAGGTTTCCAAATTGCGAATGCTTTTGACGGTGGTGGTAAACGCAATTTACTTCGTCACTTCCGTTCTTTTGTTGTTTTTTTATAAGAGCACTCCAATCTTAAAATTTATGGTTGATATGTACCCGCTAAATTGGTTGATTGCATTTCCAACAGGGATCTCCAGTGTTGTAGGCCTACCCATGTATTGTTTAACATGCCAAGCAGTGATCAAGACTTTCTTTCGTTTAGTAAATCTTAAGTTTGAGTGAAGATGTTGTTTTGTATATTCGAAGAGATTTTTTATTTAATTTTATTTTTATAATTATACAAAAGTGTGCCAAAGTGCACATATTTCGTTCTTTTGTCAAAGTATGTGGTTAACAGGGTGTAGAATATTCAGCTCCGTTGAAAATGCGTAGAAAATATAAAATTCATGAAAATTTTGTAAATTTTTCAGTAATTTCGAGACACTATTTCATGAAATCATCGTATATTTTAAGTGAAGAACCGATAAACTTTGATTTTGTGGCTAAAGATTATAAGTGAGATTTGAAAAGACCCTCTCTACATCGATACTAACAATATGATAAGATTTGGCCTCCAAGGCTGTCTTTGGAATGATTTTAAGGTGAAAAACGCTTCCATTCAGAACACGACAATTTTCTAAAATTGGATTGACATCTGCATTCTTATATAAAGTTTGTTTATCTTGACTTATACGGTTTCATTGTCATTTTGCCCATTGCTTCATCTCCAAGTGTTTGGCGCTTTTTCAATTGATGTTGATGATGAAAAAAGATGGAAATTTGCAGCAACAAATGTTATTTGAAATTTGAGTAAAGGCTTTTTTCTGTCAGCATTTTCCTGACCGAAACCAAATTGGTTTTGCAGTGAAAATAGCCTTCTTAGCGATACTTTTTTATAAGGGATAAAACAAATCTGCAACTGGATTCTCGTCCCGTACATAGGCAGTTAGCCAACGCAAGACATGTACAGTACATGTTACATGAAGCAGTTCATAGTACGCCTCCTTCAAAATTTTAACTGCTTTCAACATATAGGAACCTGCGTCATTTACAAAGAGGCGAAAATTGATATCTTGATGATCGCTGACGGAGTATGCTGAATGCCAGTAATGTGGTGTGTTTCTGTAGAATCCATATGCTCCATCAACGCTGCTGCAATCTTCATGCCCCATGCTTCTGTCGACTCGTCAATCATCAATTAGTACGGCTTCTTTTTTAGGTAATTTTTTCTCAAAGTCGAGTCTGATGTCATAAGTTCCCCAATGTATTTCTGCAGCAATTTCGAAATGCAGGGTTCTCAATTTTGTGTAGTGATATCCGCGAAACAATGGAGAAGTTGCTCCTGGCATGTTTCAGTGTTGTCATTTGGGTACATCGTTATTTGACGTTGGTTGCTCCGTAACTGAATTCAGCTAAACATTCTGGGCAAAATACCGTATTAGATGTTTCATTGTATGTCCAGATGTTGATCCCACCAGGCAGGCGATTTAGCGAATTCTACTCCACTGAGTTTCGATTTTGGCATTCTCTCTGAATTTAATAATCTCGATTATACAACGAGGTCGAGCACTGCAGTATTGTAAACTGAATGACTGTGCGATATGTTTCTTAGAAATTTCAATGACTAATTATTACAATTTAGTCATTTTTCTTAAAAAATTTTGTGTTAAAATTGCCTAATTGCGTAGAAATTGACAAGCTAAAATATGCGCGAAAATTGTGTTATACTAAACGTAATTTAATCCTGGCCCTGTTATTCGTTTATGCGGTTTTTAGCTACCCAATTAGGGATCTCTATATACCACTGTTCATAAAAAAGCATATCCCTTCAAATTTTCAAAATTTTGTATTGACACCAATTTTAGTACCTTAAAGTTGTTTGTGTAAGAGCAAAAAACATTTTTTTTAAAATTAGTGTTTTTTCAAACCTGTTTGATCAAAATGTTCTATTTATTCTCACCTAACCTGTAAAAACATTAGAATTAGTGAGGGATTTGGAGAAGANATTTACAAAGAGGCGAAAATTGATATCTTGATGATCGCTGACGGAGTAGTCTGAATGCCAGTAATGTGGTGTGTTTCAACGCTGCTGCAATCTTCCTGCCCCATGCTTCTGTCGACTCGTCAATCATCAAATAGTACGGCTCCTTTTTAGGTAATTTTTTCTCAAAGTCGAGTCTGATGTCATAAGTTCCCCAATGTATTTCTGCAGCAATTTCGAAATGCAGGGTTCTCAATTTTGTGTAGTGATATCCGCGAAACAATGGAGAAGTTGCTCCTGGCATGTTTCGGTGTTGTCATTTGGGTACATGGTTATTTGACGTTGGTCGCTCCGTAATTGAATTCAGCTAAACATTCTGGGCAAAATACCGTATTAGATGTTTCATTGTATGTTGATCCCACCAGGCAGGCGATTTAACGAATAGTACTCCACCGAGTTTCGATTTTGGCATTCTCTCTGAATTCAATAATCTCGATTACACAACGAGGTCGAGCACTGCAGAATTATAAACTGAATGACTGTGCGATATGTTTCTTAGAAATTCCAATGACTAATTATTACAATTTACTCATTTTTCTTTAAAAAGCCGTTTGCTATTTGAGAATTATTATATAAATTTTGTGTTAAAATTGCCTAATTGCGTAGAAATTGACAAGCTGAAATATGCGCGAAAATTGTGTAATGCTAAACGTAATTTTATCCTGGCCCTGTTATTCGTTTATGCGGTTTTNTTGCCTAATTGCGTAGAAATTGACAAGCTAAAATATGCGCGAAAATTGTGTTATACTAAACGTAATTTAATCCTGGCCCTGTTATTCGTTTATGCGGTTTTTAGCTACCCAATTAGGGATCTCTATATACCACTGTTCATAAAAAAGCATATCCCTTCAAATTTTCAAAATTTTGTATTGACACCAATTTTAGTACCTTAAAGTTGTTTGTGTAAGAGCAAAAAACATTTTTTTTAAAATTAGTGTTTTTTCAAACCTGTTTGATCAAAATGTTCTATTTATTCTCACCTAACCTGTAAAAACATTAGAATTAGTGAGGGATTTGGAGAAGAGCTATCCTACCATCTGTAATGCTAAAATGATTTTTTGTTTGTATAAATTAAAAAATTGAAACAATTATATTAATCCCGTTTGCATTATGTCGCAAATCAAACGAACTTTGTCTCGGAGCTTTCCAAAGTAATCAATAACATTTCCTTGGCAGATACTAAATATAAAGCATTGAATTGACGGATTTGCTTAATCTCCTATTCCTTAACTTAGGATTATACTCTTTCAAAGGAAGAAATAAATAAATTTTATTTTGCACATTCATATATTCGTCTGGTTAAAGTAAGTGTTTCTTCTGAATCACAATTTATATTAGAGCTATAATTGCGAATCTTCATTTTGGCCTATTTTTGGTTGTGTATATTTTAGTTAAGACAAGATTGGAAAAATATTTTTTGTATACTTATTAATTATTATTTATTGGAACTAAGTTTATATAACGCCCATTCTTGAAACCGTTGCAGAGGGGATCTGTTAGGATCAATAAATTTTAGTAATAAACCATTTGCACGCGCAGTTTAAAATATTTTTTGAATCAATTGACAATTATGTGAAATTTTTTATTGCATATATTATGATAAAAATGGATGTTTCGTTATTTTCATGAGATAAAAATCGTTTCATTCAAATAAAACTTTGAATTTCCCTGAATAGGTGGTGCCTTACAAGACTATTATTTGTATGCTTTGAAGCCTTCAAGTTTGTGGAGACATCCATCACAATGGATGGTTAGTTTTTTAAACAGAGCAATGTCTTTTTTGCTACTGTACCATATTTGTTTAATTTTACAATTTTTAGAGAAGTTTATCCATGTTTACAAAAACTCTCTAGTTAAACAATAATAATATTTTTCAAATGCTATAAACGTTAGTGACCAAAAAGTCATAAACGTCTTGCTGACGGCTAATTGACGCCACTATTCTTTTATTCTCAAAATTGAAGAAATTTATTCCCTAACCTAGGCCTTGTGGTTTTGAGCGAATCTCCAGCATTTTTTCCCTTGATCTAGTAAGTGTACTCTGTCCATCCGCGTTAACTAGTGTGAAATTCTAATCCCAGACTTACCCAACCCATGTACTCTGAAACCCATGTTTGCCCAGACACGTTCAAACATCCTTTTTACATCTTAAAATGACAATTCGTTTTTCCACATTTACAAAGAATTTTCTCTATTAGCCAATTTGAACATGTGATCAGTTCTATTGGGGAAAATGCTTTAATGCAATTTTGAAAACTTTATTAATAATCCACTAAGAAGTTTGATTTTGAAAGAAGTTCTAATTCGTTGAAAGTGTGTTAATTAAATTCTACATCATTCGGTCATTGATTTTTAATTGCTTAACGGTATCTACTATTTATATTGTAATCTTGAACATTTTGATTTATTAAATGTGTAGATTGTTAATGAAACGTTATCAACGTTCTCTCATACAATAGAGTCATTAAATGGCACATGAAGAGTATCTAACTTTATTGGCATACCGATTCATTTTGAAGCGTTGTGTATTAAGTAGTGAATAATTGAAGTATTGGAGATAGCATTCATCTTTTGTGCTGATCGTTTATCTTTGAAATTATTCCTGAGGCGAATTATAATTTGTTGAACAATTTTTCTTAATATTTTTGGCCAGCGTAAAATATTCTCAATTTGACTCAAATAATCGATGATTTCCCGCGTTTGTTGAGACCAATCAACTGCGAATTTATTGCATATAATTAAATTTGTAGTTTAAATTTCTGCTAAATCATTCCTGGTCATTGGGGACGTAATCCTTTGTGTATATAGTTTAGTAAATAGATTTCTGCGAAAAGTTGTAACGCCTTTTTCAAAACGTTACTATATTTCAAGTTTAAAACATGTTATCAAGAATTCACTGAATACGTGGATCCTATTTCTATGTTGATGTAAAATTGCATTTGGTAAATGAAACAATTCATGGGTATTGCGAAGAGACTGCAATACTAAGGCATGTTATATAATTAAATTTAAATTTTTTAATGGTTTTGAAAAATTGTTAACTTCTCAAAACTTAAGAAGTAATACAGATTTGCATGATCTGAAAGAACCATAAGATAGAGGATTGTCTCCTCTTACATTCTGCAACCTTCGACTTTGAGTATTTCGCGCCTCAATGTGTTTTGGATGCTTATCTGCATATAAAGAAATAAAGTTTGTTATAGATCCCATTGGCTTCAGAAACTTTAGGATTAGAAAAAGTTTTTTAAAATGTGTAAATTTAAAAGAACACCAGGCTGTTTAAGGATAGAACATGTATAATAAGCAAGACTTTTCAAATACAGTGAAACCTTTGTCGAAATTTTGGGTCTATATTTTTATATTTGTCGTGTTCCTATCAAATATAATCATTAGCAATAACTGATATTTTATATCTCAATTATCCAAAATATATTAATGCTTTCCAATTTTTACCTGTTAGAATAATAACTACATATGAAATAAAGGTTTACAGGAATCGGTAAGCTATTGTTGGTAATATTTTGGATTGTTGACTTGTGAAATTAACATTGAAAAAAGTTAAAGCAAATTTATTGCTAATATGTATATAAAGTCTACAAACTAACACATGACAAAAATACTTACAAAACTATTTACATATGCATTATTAATTAAAAGGCAGTTTTAAAAATAATTGAGTTTATTATCTATGCCCAATAATATTTGTTTATTCAATAAAATTTGATTGATTTTTTTTCTTGAAGTGTTTATAATTTTTCTCGCATTTTATATCGATATTTAATTCATTCCATAAGATTGAACATCTGAAAGAAAATGCATCTTGACGATTATTGATACTATAAAGCGTTTTACTCCCTTTAATGATTTTAAGGTAATTATTAAGAAGACTTGATGAACTTAATTCATGAATAAAATTATGAATCATAGAGATTGATACTGAAGAAATAACTCGGGACCAAGACCAAGATTTATATGATGATCTTAATTGCGTTAAGGACTCATGCTTTTCAATATAATTAAGTATTCTAAATGCCCAGTTCAAATATCTGATAGTGATGAACGTTTTTGCGATTTTATATTTTGAAAAAGAAATGCACAGTAATTTAATAGACTCAGCACAAATTAGTTCCACCTGAAACATGTTTCCTCCATGACTTGTAAACTTGTCTTTACCATCAGTTTTTGGACAGTTAGCAAATACTGTAAGCTTCTGACTGCATACATTTCCAGGTTTAGCATTCTATTTTTTACTAAGTCTTTTTGAACAAATAATTTGTGTATGGTGGTTTATGGGTTTTATAGATTACGTGCATTTTATGTCTACCTTTTCTGTAGTTCAAATAAAAAAACACTTTTTCAATAACTGATGCTTTTTTCGAACATGTATTGATTGTGTGAATTTGGGCCATCTTTCATCCTTCATTTAATTTTAATCTGGTTTTACTTTGCGTGTTATAAACGCAATGAAAGCTTTAAGAGCCTCTTTATATCATCAGATGCATTGCTTGGTGGTCAGAAGAACCACCGTGAGAGTTCAATGTAACTTATTACATCATTTGGCGGTGTTCCATTTGCCAACTAAGTATTTCTTTCACTATTTGCTTTTGTATAAGAAATCATTTTTCTACAGAATTTCGCAATTTAAAATATTTATAAAGCCGCTTTTAAATTAATCTTAGCGAAGATTGATGTTTGTTTACCTTTTTATATTTTGAAAGTGAAATTATTCATTAATTGTATGCAAATCGTCTGCAAATGAAAATGACGGTATATAGTTAGTTGCGGCGTATTTGTTCAAGTCTATTGTTTCAGCTGCTTTTTACTGCGCACTCCTGCTGTCTCGTCTCTGCTTTATCTGAATTTTTAATTAGCAAAGCTTCTATCTTCCCATTGGTCATTTATTTTTAGACGTTATTCGTAAAAATTATTTCTGCATTTTGAAATAATAATTGCGGGAACTTTCATTTGTTATTTCATTTAAACTCTTAAAATATAACAATGCATTGATAAACGAACGTTGAGTTATTGTTTTTTGTTGTTTTAGCGGCAAATGTTGTTGCATGTCTGGTGTTTCCGAATGCGAAATCGAATCGACTACTGTTGAACACGATGGTGATCTTTCCGCGACAGTGTCACCAGTTCGCCGCCGATCCACTAACACTTTGGTAATTAACGTCGTCGTAGCGTTGTGGTTTTTAGCATTCTAATCAGCGTATGATTTTTAACCATCCCCAAAAATTTTTTTCATACAATTACAAAGTCTTGTGTCAATGATTGTATGTTTACGATTTAAGCAATTCTTCCAATGTATATGTTGAAGTCGCTGATTGCTGAGATACCAAGACATCGCTACTATAATACATTCATTTGACCCTTTCTAGATTATTCAAGGTCTTCAACTGGATAGAAAATTCAACTCCTGGAAATTCTATTTTATTGCATGTAATTTTTTGTCTCCGTGCGTACGAATTTGAGTAGGTTGATTTCGGGCTCTACGAGTCTGAGATTCGGACTCAACACAGACCAGAAAAAAGGTTAATTACTTCAAGGAATTTGTAAAAGTAAAAACTTTATTTTAACTGTATTTAGAAATAATTACTTGTGCGATTATAATTTGCGTGCTAATTGAAAATAAAAAGCCAATTTTTATGCTTCGCAATGGGCTCGGAATTTACTCAATTTTCCTCCGTCTCTGACTCGAATCATAGGTGGAAACTTGTGAGGTTGATCTGCACTTCTGGATTTGTCAGGTCGGGTCAAGGTGCTTCGTCAAAATTAAATTTAAAAAATAAGATTTGTAAAAAGTTATTTTTCCACTTGCACATTTTTGGCCAAACAAAAACGTCTAAAATCCTAATATGAGGAGCAAACAACAACAATTTTATCAATGTAATTTATTTATTGAAATCTAGTAGTAATTGGTATCGCGCTACTTGCTTACTCGGCACACTTTCACGTAGGTGGAAGCAGTTCGGATTGATCTGTAAGTTGGGTCGGGTCAACAAAAATTTCGAGTAAACCGGGTTAGATCGACAGTTGTTACTTACTGGTGCCATCTATAACTGGCAAAATTTTGACTCGCAGAGTCCTAGAGTCATTGGGCCAAGAACTACGCTTCAACTATTAACATAAATCGAGAATTGGGAGTACCAGAGATGCTTCGTGTATCTGAAAAATCGTTTTCACATACTCATTATTTACTTTTTGAAAATTGGTTGAAGCTTAGCCTAGAACTGCCTGGAATTTGATTACTTGAGTTACATGGAGACTCTGGCATGATAGCTTTTAATAAATGGCTTAAAATATTAACACCTATAGTTAAAGAAGTGAATCTAAGATCTCTTAAAAATGTTTGGTTAACGATTTTTAACCCTTAGCTCTTTGGAAAATTCCAATATAACTATTTTATGAAAGTTGTGTTGCATACTTTCTGAATCATGTTATTTAGGATTTGGATACTTCACTTCTCTTCTCTTGCATGCCACTTAATCTCTCAGAATGCAACAGCAACTCTTTAGCTGGTATAACTTTTCTAGATTTTAAATCTCATTCTCACTTTTAGCTTCGAATTCATCACTTAGTTCACTTAACAGTGTGAATTTCCAGTCTGTACAATTAGATGTGACGACTTCTACGGATGGGCTGGAGGGTGCTGCTTGTACGGTATTCGACCCTATGTCAGACGAAACCAGCAGTAAGCAGTCTGATCGCACCCAGAATGAAGAAGCGCTCGCAGTCATCGTCACCCCGCTTAATGAGTTATCATTCACAGACTCCGCATCGAACACGTCATCGCATAGTCTTCCAAGTTATTCCTCTGAAGTAGGTTTATGACTGATTCCATTAAGTCACTCTTTCTCATCAAATCAAACATATTCTTTATGATTTTAAGATATTTACATCCAAACTTAGTTTGGTTTATTTGATATATTGAAATACGAAACTAATGGTTTCAACTCTAGAAAATATACTTTAGTTCAGATTCGTCAACGTGGCGAGGCCTTTTTAAGCAATGCAATTTTATAGCGCTGCTTGTTAATTTGATTATGCAGATTTTTCTAATTTTTCATTCAGTATGCCTTTCTTATAATTTTATTTTCGAAATTCTGAGAGCGCAATATTTTTAAAAAATATCATTGAAAGATTTTATGTGGTGAGGCGAGCCGAGCTTAGAAATTTCGGCTCTTTGACAAGTCTGCTTGAATTATCCTCAGCATAAGAGCAGTATTCTTGTAGCTTTAATTGTTATTAAATATGATTGTCAATCATATTAAGTTTCCTGGCTCTATTTTCCAGCTTTCCTCTTATTTCCTCTTTTTATATAATGCCGTTAATTAAGTCTCTCTCTGTGTTGCTATTTTCCTTTCAGCATTAAAATAGGTTTGCATTTCAATATTTAATTAAGTTTCCTGTGAATGCAATTCTCTTCCTTCCATATTCATTCCTTGATTTATACTACAATTTCCATTGCATTGTCAATATACATTCAAAATCTTATATATTTCTCAGTATATATAATTCAATTGCAAAAAGCGAGGTTGTTTTAGCATATAACGTTTTCAAAATTTTGTTGCGTAGTACATGGTCCATGTTAAATTTCCTAGAGTTGGATGTATTTCAGGCGTCTCCTTTAACATTTGGGGAATGATAGAGTATTTAATATAATTGATTTCTCAACTCAAATGGCCAATCATTCAGGGGATCTTGATTAAATTCTGTATAAGAAATTTTTCTAATTGGTCCAACCCAGAGATGGACACGGGTCGAAATTTTCATGCCCGACCGTCAACTATTATTTCAAGCTCGTTTCGGCCATTGTTGAAATTATTGGAGCCCGTTTTCCGCCCGTAGTTATTTACTGATCCATTTGAACACATCGATTCTGTACTGTAATTGTTTATAATTTTCTCATTAATGGATGGAATATGCTCTTCTGTTAGCAGATCTTGTTTACTTACCCACTTTATTAATAAATTATTACAGGGATAGGCGTAGAATTTATTCATATTTACAAGCTTGTTGCAATTCCATCTCTGGTACAACCACTAATCAGAATTTTTAGCGTTTTCAAGCTCCTTAAGTCAAGGTAAATTTATTGCAGAAAATGAATAGTTTCAAATAATATGCTTTTGAATTATATATATATATATATAT